>JAWQEG010001247.1:0-152402 GCA_033782935.1 Petrolisthes cinctipes
ATCATGTACAGTCACGATCATAAGTTTCTTTACCCCCATGGTGAGAATGAGGTCGAAGTTGTGGTTGGAGAAGGGCCAGGCAAACGAACACTGGGAGTCAGTATCTCATTACGGTGTAAAATTTATTGTATTCAAGTGAACACCTCTAGTGACATGAAGCATCATCCCAACATTATGAACTGGTCCATTTTTGTTCGTCTAGTCCATATCCAACCACTACTTCGACCTAACTCTCGTCAGGGGGGTAAATAAACTTATGCTCGTGACTGTACAGTCACGAGTCATAATAAGTATTCAGGTCTTTGTTGAAGTTATAAATCATCTGACACACCAGTGAACCAATTACAACGTTATTCTGCTTCATACTTATTGAAGCTTTTTCAAAACTCCATATCAGGTTATTCGAAGCTGATCTGGATATTTATTATTGCTCGTGGCTGTACTGGCACTCAAACCAAGTGCCTATCTTCACTAGTTATTAACTCTCCAATACCCTTCTAGTACCTTACAAATTTACATATATGTATATATATATAAACATAACATTATGCATACATGATTTACATGTATAAAGTAAACATTATTGTCATAACAGTTACGCAAACAGTTATGTAATCCCACTTAAAGAAGTTAATTGTTTCCGGTAATAAGGAATGCTACTAATTCCTTAAACCTATATGCCAGAAAACAAAGTACTTCAGTATACCAGTAAGGCTGTCTATTTTGTACCACAGTTTGGATGAATCAACAGCCCTTCGATTACCAGACATAAAACGAACCCCTTAAACTCTCAACACACAAATAAATGCTTGCTTAAATAACGTGAAATTTCCCTGGACACGACAGAGTTGGAAGCCACATGCAGTGTTCCGCCAAATATTTTTTAACGTGTTTTGCGAATATCCGTAGCGAAACTCTCACGTCCATTCATTTATACAATCTATTAAGGGATTCACGTCAAAATAGTTCACCATATATGCTCTATTTTTCAAGCGGTATTTTAGACATTCCTTTTTTCATGCTTCCGTAACTAAAATATACACAGAGCGACAAAAATACATACACAGCGACAAAAATACTCGTACACAGAGCGAAAATATACACACAGAGCGAAAATATACACACAGACCGACAAAAATATACACAGAGCGAAAAAAAAATTACACACAGAGCGACAAAATACACACAGAGCGAAAAAAAAAATACACACAGAGCGAAAAAAAAATACACACAGAGCGAATAAAAAAAAAAATACACACAGAGCGACAAAAATACACACAGAGCGACAAAAATACACACAGAGCGACAAAAATAGCTTGGTGTTAATTTCATATAACTCTTTTCACTGACTTTTATCAATGGTGCAGGTATTCAAGTCAACTCTGAGCCTCATATTATTAAAGGGGAAGGAAGTATAGTCTGGAGTAAGTGATTCCTCCAAACTATTCCAAAGCAACAGGTCATCGTTATTTTTGTTATTCTGGTCTTGTCTTTTTGGAGGAATCAAGACGCTCTAATTATTATATATATACGAAAAAGTGTATTACGTCCTTAATTAATGACACTCTCAGCATGTTTTGTGCTTCTTAAAAAAATATATATATTGTTTCTGTTTTGAGACCAACGTGAAGAGAGAAGTGAATAGAAGGAGGATATGGGGAAGAGGAATATAAATTAGAAGATAATGACTGGGATGAAAAAATAAATGCCTCCTCCTGCCTCTCCTTCTCCATCCCTATACTCCCTGACCGACCCCATTCTCCCCCATGCAGCCCCCTTCCCCAAGACACCGACCCCCCCCCCCCCCAGTAATGTTGTTTGTGGGGCGATAAAATGTAGGGGATGTGCTGGGGAAGAGCCTGTCACACACACACACACACACACACACACACACACACACACACACACACACTTTAAGCTTAATTTCTAAATGGGGTGAACGTGAACAAACCACCCACAAATTATTCTGTGATGATAAATAGAAAGAAATAGCACCTCTCTCTCTCTCTCTCTCTCTCTCTCTCTCTCTCTCTCTCTCTCTCTCTCTCTCTCTCTCTCTCTCTCTCTCTCTCACACACCAGTACAACTCTACCATACAGATAACATAACATTTAAGTTCATTTTTACTTTGCTCTGTTATCTATGTAAAAATGTTCACAGTTTTTACCCTCAAATAACTTTTTCTATCCACAGAAAATTCGGTGTCATTTTTCAGTTTCAATTTTTTTTTTTCTATTTTTGTCGTATCTAAAGAGGGTGTGAGAAAAGGAAGGGACAACAATATGTTAAGTTTGGTACATGATCTGGGGATTGAGAAGGGAGGTGGTGAGATTAGGGAGAGGGTAAGAATACTACAAGGATATATGAAAGCTACTGAGATTAGTGAAAGGAATTGGTATGAGGTAAAAGGGTTGTAAAGTATGTGAATGAATTTGGGAAGGGGAGTATATATAACTGAGGAGAACATACGACAAATTGAAATGGTGAGAAAATTCTTTGGAAATGTGGGAAAGGATTTGTGTATAAGATGAAAGGATAGGGAGATGGTGGAGGAGAGGAATAAATCTATTTCTGCAGTCCTAACAATCCATGAATATCTGTCCATTTATTTATACCAAAGCAGTCCTTACAATCTATACCATCAGTTAATTAATCAATCTATCTACATTATCTACTGTATTTAGCCACCCATTCCTTTATTCAGTATTACACAGCTAACCAACCTATCTATACAGTATATTACTCTATCAGTCAATCTCTCAATAATTCTACAGTATCTATCTCTCTATCTATCTATCTATTTATATGTGTATCTTTCTAGGTAGGGTGTAATCTGGGTGTGCATGGTGTGAGTGTGAGTTAAGGGAGAGGAGGGAGAAGTGGAGAGAGGAGGGAAGATTGGTGGGAGAGGAAGGGAGGATAGGAGGAAGTTGGGGGGGGGGGAGAGGGTAGGAGGAGAGGAAGGAGGAGAGGAGAGAGGAGGGGAGATGGAGGGAGAGGAAGGGAGGATAGGAGGAAGATGGGGGAGGGAAGAGGGTAGGGAGGATACGGGAGAGAGGAGGGAGGGAAGGAGAGAGAGAGAAAGCACCCAGGAAGACCAATATCTTATACTCCCTTCACCCGAGCCCCTCCTTCCTCTCCGTTCACGTCTCTTTCTCCTTCCATCCCTCCCTTCCCTGTTTTATCTTGCTATTTCCTTTTTATCTCTTCGTTAGCTCCTCATCTTTTTCTTTCTCCTTGTCTCCCTTTTACGCATGTCTTTTCTTCCTTCTCTCTCTCTCTCTCTCTCTCTCTCTCTCTCTCTCTCTCTCTCTCTCTCTCTCTCTCTCTCTCTCTCCTGTCCTCCCTATCTCAGGGTGACTGACCACGTGGGACAATCCAACAAGATATATGTCCTCTATTAATTTTCTCTCCTGTCTCCCTTGCATTATCCTTCCTTATCTTACTCCCTTTCTTTCTTGTATTTTCCTTCCTTTTCTTACTCCCATTCTTTCTAGCATTTTCCTTCCTTTTCTATCTCCCTTTCTTTCTTGCATTATCCTTCCTCTTCTTTCTCCCTTTCTTTCTTGCACAATCCTTCCTTTCTTTCTCCCTCTCTATCTTGCATTAATCATCCTTATCTCTCTCTCTTTCCTTATTACTTTATTTTTGTTGATTTCCCTTTTGCATCTTCCCTTCTTTTATCCCTTCCTTTCACTACTGCATTATATTTTCTCTTTCACTCTTGCATTATCCCTCACTTTCTTCCTCCCTTTCGCTTCAGCATTATCACTCCATTTCTTTTTCCTCTTTACTTCTACATTATCCCTTCCTTACATCCCTCCTTTTCTCCTCCATTATCCTACTTCACCCTTCCTTTTTTCCCCATGCTTACTTTCTCTCTTTCTCTACTCCTTTTTCTTCTCACTTCTACATAATCCCTCCTTTCTCCCCTTTTATCTGCCATCCTCCTTACCCTGCCAACTCCATGTACCTTTATCTGTCTCTCCACCATGCTCCTTATCAGTGTGTGAGACCGCGGCCAAGAAACTAAAGCCAAAAAGGTATACAGTATAGCCATGTATATATATCTTATCACCCAGGACACACACACCTCCCACTCCCTCTATTATGTTAGTTCTGTTTCACCAATATATATATATATAATATGTGAGTATTGAGTTATGGGAGTTGTGTGTATGTCTAGGTAAGGTATATTTCCAAGCACAGGATTCATACCATATGGGGAACGAAAACACTCGTCGATGTACAGTACACACACACACACACACACACACACACACACACACACACACACACAAAACTTCTATGGCCAAGAAACACCTATGTATTCCCTCGGACAACACGATCACAGTCTTCAGTGCCACTAATGTAAGACTTATCGTGGCTAACTCCATCTGTCTATCTATCTTTCTATTTATTCTATTACTATAAGCTTAATTCCTAAATGGGGTGAACGTGAACAAACCATCCACAAATGATCCTGTCCTGATAAAAAGAAAGAAATTGTACATCTCTCTCTCTCTCTCTCTCTCTCTCTCTCTCTCTCTCTCTCTCTCTCTCTCTCTCTCTCTCTCTCTCTCTCTCTCTCTCTCTCTCTCTCTCCTCTCTCTCTCTCGTCTCTCTCTCTCTCTCTCTCTCTCTCTCTCTCACACACACACACACACACACACACACACACAACTAATACTAATCAAAACCCAGGCATCAACGAATCAGCATCAGCGAATATAAAATAACCTGGTAGAGGGAGAGGAGTTAGGAGGTCCCATGCAGGCTACTCGATTTTATTGGAAACTCTATCACTTCAGAGTGGAAAAATTGATACATGGAAAAGTGACATAGCGAACCCATTTTTATGCTGCGGGAACCGAGCTAATGGATGACAGTCGGTTCACTCATAAAAATAGGATGACATTTTGTTTCACGTGTCGTTTGTTGTGTTCATGTAAAGTTTACGTTTTGTTCTGCTTGGTATGAGAAATATATTGGTGTTTTCTTTTCATGGTTGTGATGATGTTAGTACAATTGTTGTTTAATGGTGAGTGATGAAGCATGAGGAATGGAAAGAAGGAAAATGTGAGGAACGAGAATTAAAACTTACAATTACAACCGGAAAAAAAGTTAGGAGTTGACAGAAAAATTTGACGAAGGGTAGCAAGAAGAAAGGAAAGTTGAAGATAAGAGAGAGAAAAGAGGATAAATGAAAGGAGGTAAGAAAAGGAAGACAAATGAAGCAGACGACAGACAGACGATGTGGAACAATGGGAAATCGACCATGAACTGTGGGTCGAGTGCAAGATAAGATATAACACACATACATATACTGTATACAGGTATATATATTATATAATATTGGTAATGATTGATAATTTCATGCTAAGTTGTTATATAACCAGTATCAGGGTTAAACTGTTATAACCGTGTAGTGGAATATCTTGAGCATAAAGTACAAAACGTACAACACACACAAGTTAGAACCCGATGGATGAGAGACACTGTTTCACCTTTCATACGGGTACACAAGTATTATTATAAAAAGAGTATGGGGTGGTGAGCAATATGTCTTTCAGCCTTCAAGGGAATCGGTTATATACACTAAACACCCATGTTTTTCACAACCCGGTCAATGAGAAACCCTATATACACTAAGAATTAATAAATCAGTGTTTGTGAGCGGGGAACACAGGCAGTGGTGCTCATTTATTTCCTCGTGGCAAATATTTACCAAGGACGTAATTTCTGAAATCTAGGAAATCATATGGAAATGTTTTATTCGCAGGCAAATTTCTTAAACCCCAATCCAATTTCACACGGCTGCAGGGTGGAGAAAATCTGGACCCAGACTGAGTGGAATGTGTGTGGTGTGGGCGCGGTGCCACAAGCTCGCAGGAGACGAGTGCCTGGGAATGACCGGAATGTGACCTATTGGCTGGCAGAGTCACGTGGGAGTGGCACTGTTGAGGTGAAGTATCGGTCCTGGTTACCACAAAATTATCCAACCAGTTACCATACATATTGAATCAATAATTTTGTTATCTATGGGATTTCACGTCACTCTTATAATGTATCGTTAAAACCTTTCACAACAATGTGCCTCAACTGTTCCACACGTTGAGTAGTCCTTGGGTTACAACAAGTTTGCATACCAGTACTACTGTACATATTTGTTTTGCAATTGAATATTCTGTTATAGACTTTTCAGCACGAACAAAAGCTATATAAAATTTACTCTGGGTAACATCAGACGATTTTATTCATTATTCACAAACCAAAATATTTCTTATCTAAAGGATTAATTAGCTACTGCACATTACAAACAGAGCTTAATGTATATGCAGACAATACTTCCCATTACCCCTTGTCATCACTGTAGCACTGCTCTATACACAGATTAAACAAGGATATAAAATGCATTGTTTGAATCTTGTTCAGTACATCGACTACCAACAAGTTCAGAGAAAGAAACTAATGAAATTGCCCTTAAAATGTGTACAGCATACAAGAAAAAAAAAATAGTCCTTAAGGTTTGTACAGTATGCGAACACACACACACACACACACACACACACACACACACACACACACACACATGGTTAATGACGTCAATTAGCCTACATGTGGCCCTGAACAGACCAACTGGCCTCACCACCAGAGCTTCCCAGAACTGGCCACAATAGACTTGTACTGATTTACCATTTTTTATTTATTTTTTTTAATTTTTACTCACTGAAGCGGAATATTCCCACTCGTGCATACAGCCCAACATGGAATGAAAATAAAAAAAAATGCATCGAGAATCCTCCAAGGTCTATAAACACAACGAACACTGAGCGATAATTTCTGACGTTCTGTGAATTATTGGTTGGGCTCTTGTTAGTTTTAGTGTTTTTATATTTTATTTTTGTATTTTTATCTTGGCGAAAATGCACCGATTTCCTTTCAAGTAATTCCCCTCCTTTTTTCTCAATCTTTTCTTTCATTTCCCTGCCCCTTTCTTTTGTACAATTTCCTTTTGTATCATTTTTCCTCCCTCTTCCATTCCTCCTCCTTCTCTGCCTTTGTTTCAATTTTTCTTTTCTTCCCCTTCCATTTCCACTTCCCCTATTTCAACCTTTCTCTCTTATCTACCTTCCCCCTCGTCCTATTTCCGTTCTCTTTTATTTCCTCTCCCTTTTCCATTCTATCTCCCTTCCCCCCTCCCCACTTTTCTCAATATTTCCTCTCTCATCTCCCTTCCCAATTCTTTCGTACAGTTTCCTTCCTTCCTTCCTGTGTCTCTGAAGTTCCATAACCCAGCGAACCCTACATATTTTTCTTTTCTCCACCCGCCTCACATCACACACACACACACACACACACATACAAAATTACTCGGGAATGATGACGGAAAAAATGGGCCTCTTTGTTCCCCCTTTTTTATTTTCGTGTTCATTATCAAGTCTCTTCCTCTCCCACCCACCCCTTTTATTTGTTCTAGCCTTCCTTCCTTCCTTCCTTCCGTCCTAGCTCGATACTCCAGGTCTATGTCATTATATTTTCGACTTTAGCTGAATACTATATCTAAATGACTTACTTAGGCCGTTTAAGATGATGATGATGATGATGGTGGTAATGGCGATGATAGTGATGAAACTCATCTCTTTTCATCACTCCTTTCCTCCTCTACATAATGACGATGATAAAATATGATGAGAGCGAAGACGAATCCCCTCTCAATCCCTCACCTTCACCTTTCCACATGTCCAACGCCATGCACCAACCCTTCCCTCCCTCCCTTCCTTCCCTCACTCCACCACCACAAGCAGCCTTTATTTCCTTCTCTCGCAACCTTCACCATCAGCCCCTCCCTTCCTTCCCTCTATTCACCATCACCACCACCAGTCCTTCCCTCCCTTCCTGTCCTCTCTTCACATCTCCTTCTCCCCCCCCCCTTCTTTCCCTCTCTTCACCAGCTCTTCCCTCCCTTCCTTCCTTCCTTCCTTCCTTCTCTTCACCACCACTAGTAGCCCATCCCTTGCCTCTCTTCACCACCAGTATGCATCCAGGACCAGTGATGCATTGGGTGGTCCACACTAAGGATGACCTCCTTTGTCTGGCCTCTCAATATTCCCACCAGGTGGCCCCTACTAACGGCTCACTCACCCACCTCTGCTACATTCGGCTTCTGTCTGGGCTACACATGGAGGCTCAGGTCTTAATAATACTGATATGCATGGATATTAAATTATGGTTATTCTGAAACTATAATCCTACAAGGGTATTCACGTAATGGGGTGCTTGATTATCTCTCATATATCTTATAAGAGTGTAATAATACCACACTAGTGTTATCCTCATATTTATAAAAAATACGTAGCATCACTCATATGTACAGTATATACAATACCAAAATCTATGATCCTTTCTGCCATTTAAAAGAGGTAACCAGAGATTATAATTTCCTTACAAAGCAAAACAACAAACTCATATCGGTATGTTGGTAATAGGTGCAACAACAGAGACTAATATGGATAAACGAAAGAAACAGAAAAGTGCAAATGTTCTTCCCCTAACCTCGACGTTCATTAATGTTATCTCTCCCCTCTTGCCATCTTTACCAATCACTCCTTCATTTCCAGCTCTTCCTTTCTCATACTCCCAATGTGTACTGGTTTTGGAAGCCACGGAGCTACCCAACCTTTTCTTTTCTCTTTCCACCATGAATGTTCGATACATTTACTTCATCCATCTGTGATTTCATTGAACTCTTGTCAACTGGACCAAATAATAATAATACCTATTTCAATATATTCTATTCAAGCCCAAGCTAACTATATCTGGTTTATTCAATTGAGTTTATGATTCTCTGGCGTGTTCAAAATATTTCTTACATATACAATTATTTCTCAAGACATGCGGGAGTACTTATAAGAAATTCGCAGCTGACCCCTTTATGACCAAACATTTTTCCTGCAATCAATCAGTAATCAAATTAAAAGTATAACAAAATATATAAATGAAATGCAATCCAGTGCTGCCAGACTTAGTACTACTGGAAATATATGAAAAAAATACTGGCCTCTACGCGCACACACTTGGGTGATATGACTCCTTACTCACTCTTCCCCTCTATAGCCCTTCCATCCCTATCCGTCCTTCCTTCCTTCCCTCATCTATTTTTCCCCTCTCTTCTCCCCTCTCCCTTCATTTGCCACGTTACACTTGCCTTGTGTCTATCTCCCCTCATGCACAGTCAACTACAGAAGTCCGTTCCCCTTCCTCTGCCTCTAATTGAACCGAAATTCATCGTCTTTTGAATTTGACACTGAAGTTTCATAACTCCTAATGCATACTAGCAGCTGATGTTGTGAAATTAGTCTACCCAGTATATAAGATTCAAGAATAACTGGATACGAGTGCTGAGAGGTAAAGATGGGAAGAGACTCTCGTGTCAGACTGTACATTATCTCATCCCCTGGCGTCACTTTCTTTTACCACAGTCTTGTTCACGGTAGACTGAAACTCAGCATAGACACTTATTATTCCAGGTACGGTATTTATATTTGGACACGTATAAATAGGAATAAAATGCGTTTTGGATATATTATTACCACCGATGTTCATGACACAAGTATAATAATGAAAAATTGGGCGCCTATATGATGATTACTGCAGTCTGACGTTACACTGAAATAATTTAAGATGTTCTATATTAAATGAGCTACATATATTCCTGGTAAATATGAGTTTACTGTATTTAATTTTCTTACGATCGAAAACGCCATCTGTATATTCAACAGGTATAAGTGCCATTATATTCAACAAGGAGAAACCAGCGTGAGAAATTCTTCGAAAGCTACCCGGAATCTCGCCAAATTACCTCACAATCTCTGAAGCCGCTGAGGATCAAACTGGTTAAAACTTGTCGATTTTATGAGTTTGAGGAAAGGGAAAAGAATGGTCGTGAGTGACTATATTAAGGGGGAATTATGCTACAGTGTTGGTAAAACTGGAGCAACTGATTCCTCCAAACTATTCCAAGCAACAGGCAACGGACCATCATGATTTAAGCTGTGGGGTTTCCTAGAACGGGTGAAGAGAAATTACTGACTTTGATTACACCCGCCACAGTAGTTTTTTTTCTTTTTCACCACTTTACCTTTCTGAGGATTCGGGCCCCTCCAGACAGTGATGGTAATGCGTGACCGTAACACAGTCTAACTCTAACCTATCCTATATGAGCCTCTACCTGTCAAAAGGGACCCAGATACGCCGAGTGTGTTTAGGTGTTTGGCCGACCTGTACTATTTCGACCGAGTGAAAAACAGGAGTTGACATTATCCATCTTCAAACTTTAAAGGAAGGGGAGGTTATCAACAAAAAGGTGTACAACGCGGGAGTGAAGACGACTGTACAGTAAACAAAAAACCTTCCATCTTCATTGTAGCATTAAGGGAACAGTACAGTGTTGGTAAATCTGGCGCAAATGATTCCTCCAACTATTCCAGGCAACAAATCACCATTATTTTTATTAATCTGGTTCTGTTTCCTGGCATACTTTGAAGGAATTAAGGCACTCTAATGTACCAAAAGTGTACTATCCCTTTAATTAAACAGAATAATAGTAAAGTAAGGTATGAATGTCTTCCTCTGGACTTAAAGACGGAATGCTCAGAGACCTTCACATCCCTTAACCAAAGACTAAGTGTAATTTCCGACAAGGACAAAGTTAGGTTGGCGAGGCTTCCTTTGTTACGAGATGGAAGTTACGGTGTGTGGGAACAATGGAGTCGCCTACACCAACCATCTTCTCAACCTCGGAGACACGTGAGTCGTATAGAACCTCACGTTTTTAACTTTACCCCTTCCACCTTCATCTGAAAAGTGGATATGAACTTATTTACTTCTCACACATCTTCCATCCTTCCTTCCTCCGATCATGAACTCAGTTAACCAAGCTGCCACAGAAACTAATCACTTTGGGAAGTTCCACACATAGCCTATTTATAGGGATACAGAACTAGTATATGTAAAGGCGTCATTCTTCACTAAGCTCTGTGGTCAGTACAATACTTATCAATGGGCTTATTAAGAAAGTGATGTCCTCACTCAATTATTTTCTGTAAGTTTCACATCGCATAACACAGAATACCGTTCGTTACCTGTTTGCCAACGCACACAAATGTTCATTGTACATGTGATAAAGAAACACTGAAACTAAGAACGTGCGCTTGAGACCTCTGTGTGTGTGTGTGTGTGTGTGTGTGTGTGTGTGATATTCTTTAAGTTAAACTTTCCCCTGATATCCAGGATAAACTCGGCTGGTCCTAAAGTTCAGAACTGGAGGCCATGATAAACTTGCAGATGTCAAGCATTTTTATTTGTAATTTTTTTGCACAAGTTTAACGCTCGCAGATACTAGTATTCAAAGTTTGTAAGGAGGCACCAATATAATAATTGCATTTTCGCTTTGCACATTCCCTTAAATTTATGTAGGCTAACGGGAGATATGTTTTACGTATGGAAATAAACACTTAAAAAAGATGTGGAGTAAATGTTTTAAGCGATTGTGACCGAATACCTAAAGTTACATTAGGCATTACTATACAGTCGCCAGCAAAAGCTCTGTCCCTCCTAGACTTCGATACCTTACATTAAACACTAATGAATAACAGAATCAATAGAGAACGCAAATACATGACAAAATAATATATGTGCATTAACATTTCCATGTACACACCAATCAATATGTTTCATACATGATAACTATTTCCTGATCACTTTACTATCAAATAACAAAGTTTAGAGAAAGACGTGTTAGAAAAAAAAGTAACACGAAATAAAACAAAAGTAACATGAAGTAATAAAGTAACACATACCGGTACTAAAAAAAAAAAACACACACACACAAAGTAAAAACTAAAAAATAGTAACTCGTCATATTTAAGTGTGGTATCCATGGACACGTTAAAATTCTGCACCCTACCTCTCCCTACCGACTCACTACACGGTTCAACTACTTGATAATGCATTCCGGAAACGAGTTGAAAGCCGTACAGGCCTACAGTGGTAAGCCTACGAAGGGAGGGAGCTGAGGTGAGGAGGGAGAAAGGAAGGAAGGTTGGGAGTTGGAAGGGAACGAGGAAGGAGGGGAGGGAGCTGAGGTGAGGAGGAAGGAAGGAAGGTTGGGAGTTGGAGGGAAAAGAGGAAGGAGGGTTGGGAGTTGAGAGGAAAGGAAGGAAGGAGGGTTGGGAGTTGAGAGGAAAGGAAGGAAGGAAGGAGGGTTGGGAGTTGAAGGGAAGTGAGGAAGGAGGGTTGGGAGTTGGAGGGAAAAGAGGAAGGGAAGGAGGTTTGGGAGTTGGATGAAAGGAAGAAAAGAGGGTTGGGAATTGGAGGGAGGGATGGAAGGAGTGTTGGGAATTGGAGGAAAGGAAGGAAGTAGGGTTGGGATACTCTCTTGACGGTAAATCATTTATTGGAGGGCTACTGATTCTTGCAAACAATGCCACGAAACAAATCCTCCATTAGTGATACTGAGTGCATTGCTTCCTGGTACAGCGTGGAGGATTCACTTCAAATCAGTAGCCCTCAAATTCACCAATACGAACGAGAATCTCCCCTTTACAGCGACAGAACTAACGATGGTGTATTTTCGTGATCCGAGGGAAAGGGTAGGAGTGACCCATTAAAAGGGAGCAGGAAGCGAGGGTATTCAGATTACTCAAAGCCGTTGCCTTCATTATCGGCGAGCAGTGAGGGTAAGTCTGTAAATAAGCTTCTAACGAGGGCTACATACAGTGACACACACACACACACACACACACACACACACACACACACACACACACACACACACACACACACACACCATGCATTGCAGCCCCACACGATGAAATTTCTGAGACATGGTGTACAGGCCATTAGTCAAATATATTGTAAGCACCCTAAAAGCAAGATACATTATGCCACATCACATACACGAGGCATTCTGAATCACGTATTAACGTCATCGGTAACAGTGATCGTTGTGAAAAGTATCGAAGCATGAGGTGCCGAACAATTTTTATAGAGGCGGTATAGTGAGGAACGTCAATAGTCGTGTCGCGAATTAAGGTGAAAACTTAAGCTGACCGGCTGCTGTTGCCTCTCCAGGGGAATGGATTAGTGTATTAGAGTCACAACAAGATCAAATCACGTTCAAAAGATCGTGCCTTCACCACCACCACCACAACAACAACAACAACAACAACCTGTCAGTGTCGGAAAAAGAATAATCAGTCGGTAACATATTAATGTCTGCATTCCTGTAGTAAAGTTTCACAGTTTTGAGTCAGCTTATATACGTTCTCAAGATATGATTGTTGATATTTATTTTCCCTCAGCTACGGAAAAATCAAATTCATTCTCCACGTTAAAGCCTTTATGGTTAGTGAACGCCAAACGAATTAATACACCACCATGAGATAATTAAATTGACCCCTTGTGGCGAGGCAAGATGGCACAGACTGGTGGTCCATGTGGCAAGCTCTCTGATATAAAATTGCTGGCTTGAAAGTGCAGAGTAATGAGTAAAGTTTGAGCCGACAAAGGGAAGCAGACAGAAGATGGTGGGATGGGAAAAGAGAGAGAAAAGAGGGTGGGATGAGAGAAGAGGGTGGGTGGGAAAGAGAATGAGGGAAGAGGAAATGCGTGTGCATGAAGAGAAAGGAGGAAACGTTGAATGGTATAGGAAGGAGAGAGAGAGAGAGAGAGAGAGAGAGAGAGAGAGAGAGAGAGAGAGAGAGAGAGAGAGAGAGAGAGAGAGAGAGAGAGAGAGAGAATTACTGGTTGGGAATTGAGTGAAAGTGGAGTGAAGGAGAGCGAGATGATGCAGGAGAAAAGAAAGAAATTAAGATTGAAATGCAGGAAGGGATGTGGGAAATAATTAGACAGGAATAACGAAAAATTGGACAGAAGAGAATAACAAAATCGGGGATACAGGAAGAATTGAAGAGCAGCAGGAATGGAGAAGAACGTCAGAAAATCTAGAGGAAAGGAAGACAGGATAAAACAGTGAGGATGGATGGAAGGCAGGTCAGGAAGCATGTTCATTTGTACTTTAAGAATTGTAGCTTCTAAACTTTTCGAAAATAACGCCGATATATATATGTTTAATGGCTATTCATCCAATACCCCCCCCCCCAAAAAAAAAAAAAAAATTGCAATAATCTAAGAAAACTCTAGGGGCGCCCCCTGTACTGTCCATATTAACATCTAGGACAATATTACTTCAACAAAAATTTTACATTAGTTGCTTTTCCTAATTAATTTGGAGTCTCGGGTAAGGATAAATTACAATAAAGAACAAAGTGTGTAAATGCCAGGAAGGAAATTTAGTGAGGTAATTAAGGGTCATGAGTCTTTCCCCTCCACAGTTAATTAGTTTGGACAGGTGCTTATGAGGTCACGTTCAGTTATGGGGGTCGAGTTCACCAGGGTTCTTTATCGAGGTCACGGTAATTCTTTATTTATTTATTATCTCTTTGAACGGATGATAATAAAAAACAACTTACTCATATACTGGTGAGGGCTGGTTTTATCCAGAAATGAGGAATTTTGCATCCTCTACCACACCCTGGCCTGTTCTGTCTGATTCTACCACACCCTGGCCTGTTCTGTCTGATTCTCTTACAATTTCTCATTCCTTCAGGGTAGCTGGCGAGATCGCCCGATTGGGTGGCACAACAAGGAAGGGTTTGTTGGCTCGGGGGTATATGCCCATGAGCCAGCAGTCCCCTCTTCTGTTGCCTTCGAAGAAACAGATCTCACTATCTCCCTGGCTCCCTTTTGGGGGTCCGAGCATCTGCGCGGCTTCTGTCAACAGACTCGGGACTGCTCGGCCAGACAGTCGGAGGAACTACAACAACAAAAACAACAACAACAACAACTTACTCATATATTTCATGACGGCTATGAAATAATTATAAGCAACAGAGAAGACTGAAAAAAAAAGAGTTGTCGGTGTACTTGTGGTTTAATTATAATAGATGTGTGTGCCTTTTCTTATTTGCATAAGGAACATTGTAACAGATAACTAACTATAAAAGACTCTCTGCCGAAAAAAAAAATAAAAGGCTCGTGACCCTCATGTCTCTTCAGTACAGCAGCAGGCGGAAGGGTGGGAGTGGAATAGGATCAGCAACCAGCCTAACGATATGATAACTTAATCTCCCCGTCAGCCCTTTGAATCCTTGCTCAGTGTGTTCATCTCTCTAGCGTTTGGGGCCTCGTGTCAGAATTATGAGCTAGTGCAAGCTATAATTACAGGGATGGACGAATTTTTACAACAATATGGAGTGTAACGCTGACACTGCTAATAATCATCTGCATAAAGTATATACTTGGGCATCATATATTGAAGTGAATGATGTAATGATAATGAAAAATATATTAACATTGATTAATTATATATTGGTGATCATTCTCTCCGTTAATTATTTGCTTCACTCAATTAACCCTGAGCCTCGTAAGAATCACAGGCTATACCGACAACATACACTCCCGAGATTGAGTTATAAAAAATAAAAGTTCGCATCCATACCATTACTTAATATACTTTAACAGGCCTATACCTTATCTCGAAAACTCCCCCACACATCTGCACTCGACTCGTCACCTCACCTCACCTCACCTCACCCCAACCAACCCCTTTTCCATAAACCTGCTCACGCCGTCTCTGTTATCCCCGAGCCTTTCCTCTTCCAGCCTCCACTTTAGACTACCTAACATTGCACTTCCAGGGCTCCCAACTCCTTCCTAGATTCAATATTCTCACCAGCTTCCTTCCGCCTCCCCTTCCAACCAAAATGCCTTAAGAGGTGAGTACAATGTTGGTAAAACTGGAGCAATTGATTCCTCCAAACTAATCCAAACAACAGGCCGCTTTCTTTATTTTTTTTTATTTTTTTTTTTTCACTGCGACCAGAGCGTACCGGGGGTCTGTGGGGCAGGAGGCCATTCTGCCCCGGGAGAACATCAACAACAACAACAGGCCGCCATTACTTTTGTTCATCTGGTAAAGTTTCCTGGCATACTCTGGAGGAATCAAGGCGAGTCCAACCTACTTTACCTGAACACTCACGGCCCCAACCAAAATTCTTCCTTCTCCCAGTGATTCCTCCTGCCTACATTTTCTCTCCCAAAGCCAGATACCTCTTCACTCCAACCAAAATTGTATCCCCTCCTCTCTACCTTTTTCTCATATTTTTTAGCTCCTTTCTCCCTTCCACAACCAATTTTCTCCCTCCTCCTCGCATCAGCCTCTCCCCTAAATCTTCCCTCCCATCCACATTAAAATTCTCTTTTCTCCACTTTCCACCTCTTCCTTATAATCCTTTAACTCCCCTCTTCCCCAACACCACCTTTCTCCTCCTTTCTCTCACCAGGCCACCCAAACCCCTTGCCAAACTCCACTAAAACTCTTATCCCACTTCCTAGGAACCAGGCCAGGGAGGGCGTGGACGTCAGGCAAGGCGCCATTAAGTGCCCAGGATTTCCACGTGGTATTTGTATTCCCCTGAAAATGTTAATGTGAGTGTTCTGCAGGTAAGAGTGAGAGTTACAGTGGTGGGTAGGATTTCCTCTTACTGCTGCTGTGTGAACAATACAAAAGAGGTGGCCAGGTGGTTACATCGCTGGACTCGTTACCCTCTTTCAATATAATGGAAATTAATTCTACCTTGCTAGGTTACACAGACTATGTGATTACAGAGGCTGGAAGAACCTAAATTATTTCTATTCGTGTTAAGCAAATAATAAAGGAAAGAGAAAATTCTTCTAGTGGATACGTCTAATCATTATTAAATCTAACTGAATATAACATTATAAGAAACGTTGGTCTCATAATACGAGTGTAAAGTTTAGAAAGGATAAACAGACATGGAAAGCCCCCTCAACGAATTCAAATAAGTGTTCCGAATTCGAATGGTCCTGACTACTAGCCGACTCTCATCTCTGTCGACAGGGGTAATGAATAAGTCAACCCCATTACTGAAATTACGTCCTCGCACACTTTCTCCAAGTGTAACAGATTTGAGATTAGTTTCTTAACAAGGAGGGTGTATGTCACTGAGGGTACATAAAGTATTTTATCCTTGGTGTGTGTTATATAAAAGTTAACTTAACCTGTCATCTGGTTCGTTTTCGTATCGATAATATCAGTTGCTTGTGGTTTTGGTAGAAGATGCTAATTTTTGAAGCTGTCTCTACGAACTATTAATCCCTATCCAGACCAAAGGTGAGTAGACGAGCATCACAAGAAGATAATAAGATGCAGAGAATAGAGGTAGTAAACACACGCATCTATTAATAAACATCAGTGAGTACAATATTAGCCAAAACTACTACTAAGAAATACAAATTAAGACAGGTAGAGAGAATATTAGCCCCTCTTTTGTTGTTAGATAATGCTAAACCACATCTTAATGAACAAACTTGACTGTCGTCCCCAATCTTGTGTGTTAATCCACCCACCATAACTTACAAGAGAAAAAATTCTGTGGAAATTTTAAATGCTAATGTAATTCTCTGGAGCATATCCATTAGCGTGTGTCCGCAACTTTCTCCTGTTTTAATTTAACGGAGCTAAGATTTTCTCTGCACAATGGAGGCTTCTGATTCCTACAAAGAGTTGCAACAAAACAGATAACCAAAACTTAAGTTGCTATATCTTGACAGTTTGGAGAAACCAGTTGCCTTCAATTCACCAGCATCTGCCCCTGTCTTACAACGAAGGAGTTTTCCCTGTCATAAAGAATGGTCTGGTGTAAGTCTAAGTATAATATCTAAGATGTAAGCTGTTGTGTATAGGATAAGTGAAATGACTCTCGAGCATCGGGCGTCCGTAGTGCTTCCCTCTAATAAGAATTAAACTGAAGAGGAAGGAAAAAGACCGCGCTAGGCCAAGAAGACACTGTAGCACGAGGGAGAAACAGATAAAGAAGGGGGGAAAACACGCACTAAGGTTATAAAAGGAAATGAGAGATAGAGTGGAATAAATGAAAGGCGGAGAGAAACATGAATTTCCTGTTTCTAGCCTGAGTCAAACGCAGAACACAGGTGACATTAGAAGGATTATCACCCTCTCTCCTGAGAGCAACTTCCTTGCCTGAGAGAGAGAGAGTATACAATGTGATTTTTAACAACTGTCATTATTTAAAAACTATGTAATATTAAAAAAAAAACTATGTATTATTTAACAACGATGCATTATTTAAAATCTATGTAAGGTCGATTACACATATCGATCACACACACACACACACACACACACATGTAAAGTATAGTTTCTACTGAAACTTGGCATGAGGATGTGTAACATGGTGTGACTCTTGGGTGGGTATAGCCTGATATGAATGTTAACAAAGAGAAGTTGGAACTGTAACCAATCCATGGAGATGTCTCCATAAATGTATGAGTGGAGCAGTGAACACCTGACAGTGTTTGTTCAGGTCACGCTTAGCGTCAGGTCAAGATGGGTATAAGTACTTTGATCTGACGACACTTGATGCCTTAAAGATATATTGTCTAATCTTATTCAAACAAATCAATCATAATTATACTTTCTGGCATAGCATTACTATAATTCCACATCCAGTCAAAACATATGAAGCAAAAAAAAAAAAAACATTAAGATATAATTTTATATAGATATTGTGACGGATCAGCCCCATTTGTGTGTGTCCTTCCTCATCCTCTGCTCTACCCATGGAGGTAATAGCGCCATGGCTCTACCAGACCTCACACCCTCCCTCTATATTTTCCTTCATTTCTTTACCTTCCAATTCTGACAGTTTGGATGAGAGAGAGAGAGAGAGAGAGAGAGAGAGAGAGAGAGAGGCAGCAGGCTTGACTGAGAGGTTGTCCTTACTGTGATAATATTATACCATGTTCTTTGTAACCATAATGGCATTATTACCATCACCATTTCACCACCACATGGACCAATATTCACTCTTCAGTGTGTGTGTGTGTCTATGTGTGTAATGGGATATGTATAAATCGGCCTTATGTAGTTTTTTAAATAATGCATCGTATTTTAATAATAATTGGATTTTAAATGATACAAAGTTTTTAATTAATACATAATTTTTAAATAATGTCAGTCAGGTGTTAAAAATCACATTGTATACGTTCTCTCTCTCTCTCTCTCTCTCTCTCTCTCACTGGTGGCGGTTGTCACTACCTATCCGCCACCAAGGTAATAGGCACCTCAGAGTAGCCTCACTGGTGAGCCGCCTAAGGCAAAGGCTCACTCCAACACCCCTCCCCCCCTCCTTTATTTCTTGGGGTGTTGGTAAACCAAACCACAACAACAACTCTCTCTCTCAGGCGAGGAAGAAGGGAAGGACTGGAAAATGATCGGGTCAGGTCACATTAATCCCTATATGTAGCTAGGTGTGTATAGGTCGTGGTTCTACCCACATCACCGTACGCAGGCAATGCTCCCCCTTCCCCACCCAATACGGAGCCTCCGAAAAAAAAACAACTATAAGAGATAACAAACACTCGCAACAGCCATAAAACTCGTTATAATAGCGGCTGGTGTGTGTTAGGTCTGGCTACCCAACCAACCAACCAGCCACCACCAGCCAGCTGCCTCGGGTATTGCACTCCCAACACATTATATACAGCCTCGCCTCGCCTTGCCACTAAAAACATCGTCCAATTACAACACCAACACACGTCCTTTACCTGGCACGACTCTTAACCAACTTATTGTTACATTTTTAGTACATTGCAATTTGATTCGTTATTTTTTTTTCAACCTATGTATTTTTACTAAGGATCTATAGTACAGTACACAGTCATAATCTAAAAAAACACCATGCCAACATAATATTATACATTATTAGCCTATCACACCCATCTTCATTCATCATCATCACTTTAGTCTTTTAATCTTGGAATCCTCACTATCACCACAGCCTGGTAAATGAACCATTGCATCCGACTTATTGAACTTTATGATCCAGTACCCATCTTCACTCTTGCCCTGAGAGAGTGGGTGGCTGGTTGGCTGACAATGTGGTTTTGACAGTACCGATACTAATAGGAAGGAAGAATCCCATTATTTTACATTAGTTGTTCTGTCCCTCAAGCAATGATTATGCTCTTTTCGTTTTCTTAGGCACAAACGGGTTAGACTTTTGGTATCAAGTGCATCGTCATTTTTCAAGTAGGTGCAACAAAGTGCTCGTGACTGTAGGTCTCATTTGAACACTTGCTGTGACTTTTCTTCAGCTGCATAACATCGCCAAGTGTTGTAGGAATAATATACATCTAACAATGCAGAAGCAGCAGAACAGGGACGACGATGGTTCAACAAAAATAATTAGTTAAATCCAAATTCATAACATGATCATGCCAGAGGTACTGTACGTTGACAATACAAGTAAAGTAACAACTTAGCAAGTCTGTGTTTGCATTAATTATAATTAAAACAGAGGTACGACGTTCCTCTGCTCTACTTCAAGAGACTGATTGTAATAAAAGAGTAACTCTTATCTTGATCGTTTATGTTTTCTGGTAAATTTAGATCAGCTACAAAATATATTTCCTTTGAAATAGCTCTTGACATTCTACAATCTATTCTCCTCCACTCCCATTTCCTTGTCCCTCCAATAGACCTATTTACTCAAACCTAAAATAAGGAGTATTATGCATCTTTAGACGCGAAAAAGGCTACATATAACTGTACTCATATTCTTTTTTCGTAAAAATACATTATAAATTACATATATGCATTTTTTTATGCCAAAATGTCACGTGACCACGGAACGCTCTGTAATCGGTTGTGTCGTCACTATAATATTTATAGCTCCCAAACAGAAACAGTAAACACATTTAACACAGTTGTCGTCTGCTTTGCCAACTAAGTTCATTACACCGCCTATTGATTCTGCTTATATTTGTGTAACTTCATCATGTCACAGGCAAAAAAGGCATATTATGTTTGTTTGTGCCTTTGTGCACAAACACTACCATTAAAACGCCTCAAAAAAGTCTTTAACAGTGCCAAGAGAAACGAAAGCAGTGGTGGCTGTCTGTTTCCCAATGAATGAACATGTATGTTACTGCTGTGAAGATCGTTTTGATGTAAGTATTAAATGTTTTTATTTTGTGCATGGATTACTAATCTGCAAATAAGCTTTGGGTGAGCTGTTATAGGTTGTAGGAATGGTATGCCAGGTTGTTTGGGTGTGGGGTGGGATGCAACAGACTGTGGGGGTAACTCGATGAAGTATGAGCATCATACAAAATACCTGTACTAAACTAAAGGGTGAATATTGAGAAGATTACCTGCTAAAGGAAACCTAACTAGATATTTTGGTAAATATTGAAAGAATTTCCGTTATCGCGTACGGTTTTTCTACCTTAATTACGCACTTATTTAGACCATTCTAAGACTATTTTCTTCTATGGCATTTCCTCCGCAAATGCCCCATTTGAAATGGGGCATTTTGAAATTAGCCTGACCTTACCTAACCTAACCTAGACCACAGCAGACTACCGGGACCTAACCTGGGCAAACTACCGGGAAATAACCGTGGTAAAGTACAGGAAATGAACGGGGCAAAATACTGTGACCTAGGCGGATCTGGCAACACTGCTGCAAAACAGCAATTCTTTCAATAAATACCGATATGTTTTCCTACTGCTTTTAAGAGTATTAAATGCCTGGAGGGTAGGATGCATTTCTAATTCAGAGAAACTGGTAATAAAGTAAAGGGTGAATATTGAGAAGATTCTCCCAAGTGCTACTGCTACAAGAAGGTCATCCATCCCTAACACGGTCGTCTTCTTTCTTTCCTCTTTTACCTAAACACCTTAATTCATACACTGCCATTCTCATTCAACTCTTTTTCTCTTCCTTTCTTTTCTACTTTAACTTTCTACTTTGGGGGAGGCAGTGGATAAAGTGATGGTCTGCGAGTGGCAAGGGCCCGGAATCGAGTCCACGAGAAACGTCTGGAATTTTTCTGAGGTGATCTGATGCAAGGCCAAGAGATATCTCTTGGCCTTAATCTGATGGGTCCAGCTGTTCGTCAATTATCCTGCTGGCTACGCCGACACGTCAAGAAAATACCCCCTACATCGTCGTCAACTTACAACATAGAAGATGCCCGACCATATTCCAAGATGTTGTGAGTGATGGTGTAGCTGCCCTCTCCTGATAGTGACGTGTATAAATAAGGTGTCGTCGTCTATTATAGTGGGGCAGGAGAGAAACTACGGTACCAACATCACCACCAAGCTCCACTGTTTCATCTGGTGCGACACCCAATAATCACGGGGCTCGCAAGAGTCACGGGCTACTGACAGCCTACAGTCCCGAGGTTGAGGTATTAAAAAAAAAAAGATGTTGCTATATCAACATCTTATTTAATTATTATTTTTTCAATTCATGTTTTATTTTTATTTTCCTTCCTGCCTCACTCTCCGGTCTGTTTCATCTATTCCTCCAAACATCAGTTCACATCCTTTCCATATCTCTTCTTCCTTTCCCTTCACACACATAATTTCCCTCCCCATACTAATACTCTTTCTCCTTAACATCTCCCTGTGCTATCATATATTTCCTCCCACTTCATCATATCTCCTTGGTGTTCCCCAGGCCTTACCCTCTCTCCCTCGACCCTTTTTCCTTGACAGGCTTCTCCTTTTCATCTCAGCCTACAGTTGTGTAATTGTCCCCTGTACCTGCCCCATGCTCCTCTCAAGAAAATCTATCTGGTGGAGGGTTGTTTCTCCACTACTATTTTGCTCTTCCTTTATCTTTCTGTTTTACTTTAGCCACTCCTCCCACTCTACTCGACTCTGCCAACTTTTATCCTATATGCTCTCTTCTTATCAACTAACTGCTGTTATATTATCAGTGCAATGGTTTCACCCAGCATGCATTTGGTGCAGGTTTGTAAATTATTTCTTACTCATATTACCTTAGTAAGTTCCCAGGAATCTGCTCAAATGCTGGTACTTTCACTGGTAGTTTGCTGTAATCCTCAAATTGGCAGTGAGCAATCCTTGCCACTGTGTACCGGTACTCCTGATTGTCTGTCCTGTGTATGATCAGTGCCTTTATTAAGATTGTGAGCATAACTGTTGTTAAGAATGAAGATCTACTAGTGGGGCAAGGAGAAACCTGGGTCTTGAGGTGGCAAGATTGAAGAGAAAGTAAGTATACAAAGGAAAAATTGCGACAAAATATGAAAAGGACAATCAGTCATGAAGGGACACGTAATTAAGTTGTTATTTTTAAGCAATAGGCTCTGCCGGTAGGCTGTATAGTACAGTATTACAAAAAAACAAATATACAATTGAATTATACACAAATAACAGTTTCTTAATTAATTCACTACATCAAAACATCCTAGATTAGCATCTTAAAAATTATGATTTAACCCATCATTTAATTGCACAGGACTTGAACACTTGCCCATGAATGAAGAATTGGTGATATGAAATTCTCACAAAATTTACAGTTTGTTCACCACTACTTTCGTAAAGTACTGTCAAGTAAATATAAATGGAAATTACACTTTACCCTATTTTAATGTACTATATACTCACCACCACAAGTTCTATCACCTCTCCTTGTCTGACTGAGTAATGAATGGGATGGAATTAAACCTTCAAGTTGACCATTATCCATGAATAATACATATAAGTCACACAGTTTTGTTTCTTTTTGAAGTTATGAATATCAGAATTCTCCCTCAGATACAAAGGTGATAGGTCTTTCAGTGGTTTGTGTACTACTTAGAAATATGAAACCTTTTATTACTAATTATTTCATGCACTACTGACATTTTACATACTGTGTAAGTGATATAACATTTCATTATAATATTACACTTAACTTCATCATCTACATCCTAAGATTACACTTACATAAATTCTGTTATTATACTACATTTGTATACTCTAGGAAATTTGTGACATACATTATACTTTCTCCTTCAATCTTTATTTTACGTAAGGGGATAGTATAATCTTGGTAAATTGGAGTACTTTGATTCCTCCACAGTATGCAAGGAAACAGAACCAGATTAACAAAAATAATGGTGTCCTGTTGCATGGAATAGTTTGGAGGAATCAGTTGCTCCAAATTTACCAACATTGTATTACCCCCTTAATTAAATTAAGTGAGGTGCTGCTAAACTGCTACACTTTGTTCTTAGCTAGGGTTGAGTGATAAAATCTTTTCATCTATCACTATTGTTGATACCTTTCTCCTGGGATTCACCATATCAGAAGCCACATCAAGCTCAGATTTTTATTGCCGGGCCCATAACCCGACCATAAAGATGCTACTCCCCTCCCCACCAATGGGAAACTTCGTGAAGGGGTCATTATATCCACCCCTCAGATAGCAATTTTTACACAATAATGTGTAATATGTTGTGATAAAGGCACATATTCATGAGCTGAGATATAGTTGATACCCTATAAGTGATTACTGTACAACACTTCCTTGAATACAGTATTTTTGTGTAACAACTGTTAGCCTGATACCCTAACGAGAGAAAGTCAAGATACACAATATGAAAAAACAAAAACAAAACAAAACAAACTTTTGCTTTCATAAACTAAATTTTTTTACAAGAAACAATCTCTCAAAGACTATTCATCTACATCTAACTGTTAAAAATGTAATAAAAGAACTACGATAACTAGATTAGGTTCTTAATTATACATAAAACAGTGAAACCCAAAATCTACAAAGTACAGTCTTGTTCAGTCTTCCCTGGACACATGGCAATAGTACATTCTACCATGCTAAGCTATACAGACCATGTAGCCCAATAAGGTTATTGGAGGATGCTATCCCTCTCCACAAAACTTGTGCATAATGCTGAAAAATAAATTAGAGCGAGATCATTTCACCAATATTGATCCAGATCGCGAACCTACTCATTCATATATTTTTGTCATATTACCTGTACAAGCAGACTGCATTGGCATTACTCTCATTTTCTGGGTGTCCATGGAAAACTGAATGGAAGTGCAACCAAGTACAAGGGGTGATGTGAACTTGTAATGCAGTTTTAGGAAATACCTGACAAAGCCAATTTCCTTCGAGTTAAGACGGAGTCTCTCATGGTTACTTGTGTCAGTTCTTGAAACTGGGACACATATGCAGTGATAACAGGAGTTGGGTTAAGGTACCTTAAGGAATATGTAAATGGGAAAAAGGGCGTTAGGCTTATAGAATGACAGGGATGAATAATTAAATATTTCAATCCTCTGGCCATTCTATACACTCCCCTTGTGTGTTTCGACGTACACACAATCCTTCTTCCTCACTATTGGTCTCGTGGGAGAAGTTGAAGTTGGTGTTGTAGCCATATTCCTCCTGCAAGAGTAGAGAGGCAGAAGTCAGAGAAAGGATGTGGTAAGAAAAAAGAATGGTACTTGAAATGGTTATGATTAACTTGGTCAATGATGTATTCAAACCTACCAATGGCAATTCTGAAACACTTATGGACAATTATCCTCTCAGAATTTCTCACCAAGTGTCTTGACCCACAAAGTGGGTGAGCTCACCAGCATCCTCTTAGTGGTTGTCCATAAGGCAGAGGTTGCACGACTAGTTTTGTCTGTAAACTTTGCTCTAATATAGGGTACAGTATATAAATGTTACTGTACATCAATCAAACTAACCAACCAAAGTTTCCTAATAGCTTAACTATCATCCACACATATCTATATCCCAACCCTTCAAACTGTAGGAGAAAAAAGACTGACCAGGATAGAAAGGTGTCCACTGCCCCAATTATCACACTCAATGGTTGCTGCTCCATCTGGGCTACTAGGGGTACAGACACACCTCTTGCGTTGGGTGGGGATGGCTGTTATTGCCACTCTCTTGCCAAACACTGATGCCAGTTTCTTTATGTTCTTCTTTGTCCTACTCACAGACCTCCTTCGCTGGTCACTTAGTCGGACTGATGTAAATATGGTGCCTGTCGGGGTTTGATTGCTTGGATATCCATCAAAAATTTTATTGCATGATTCTCTATTAATATATCAGTAAAGCATTTCAATAATTTTTGTTTTATTTATCAGAATAACTCTTTGTTTATCATTCAAAACAAGATACAAAATAAAAATCAGTATGTAAATCTAAATATGACCCATTATAGTCAAGAAAAAAGGTTAGCAGTTGGTGAAATATGCGATAAAATACAATGATAAACTATATTAAGTTACTATTATTATTTCAGAACCTATACAGCAATGTCAGTACAGAAGGTGTCATGTCATTAGATGTTCTATTAGAAAAATGATCTGGCATAAAAGTAATATCTGAAACAGTCTAGTTTGATTATGCTTGTCCCTCTCTAGTAGCCAGTGACTACTGTCCAGTACTTGCTTGTCATTGCTATCCCTGATATTTCCAACTGGGAGCTAAGGAACTTTGTGTTGGGAGGAGCCTATCACCTTCCCCCTGGGATGTTCCATGAATTCATATACTGTACTGTATGTACACAACACTATCTGTAACCCTCCTACTCTACTTCAAATTTTACTGCACTTGGCTGTCTAATTACCATCTTTACACGTTACACTGTCCAGATACAAAAAGGAACTTATAATTCAATCTCCAGGCTTTTCTACCTCACTTCATAAGAGGTACTTTTGTTCCTCTCAAAGACCATAACTATGTCTTCCCCATGCACATTTTCATACTGCGTTTTCTGTACACATTTCTCCCTAAGTCTTGCAGCTCCCATTCACATGCACTTACCACCACCACATTACCTGCAACCAACAATGAATCTTTCTTCTTCTCACAGTGTACTGGTACCTTACCATTAGTTTCGAGGGCCAGTGGAGCACAGTACATAAGGTTATCCTTGGGTGTGGGTACCTGTCGTCGTAATGCCTCATCCCCGTTAAGTCTCCTTGTAGCATCCTTGACTGTGTATGCCTTCAGGGTGTCGATACCTGCCAGGTCGGAGGTGTTTGCTTCAGATAAAAGATGTCAATTGTATTATTATTTTTTATAAATTATGTTACAAAGAATTGAGGAGATCAATATTTCCAGTATAGCACACTGCAATCAGAGATATAATATTAATTTCATAAAAGTAAGAAAATATACTAATTGTTTGGGTGGGATCTGTGTGCTATTAGTAGTGATGTGCGAGTTAAACAGCTGAAAACCTCAGCAAAGACATACCAGGTACAGTATCACAATTACAGGGTTTTCAGTTATCACCATTGCATCACAATGTTGAGAGGCTACCAGACAATTATATTCACTACAGACATATTCTGTGTGTACATAGTGTCACCATTTTTATGAGCTTGCATTACAGTCACAATTGAGTTAATACTTCCCTGGCTAGAAATATGCTGGATCTACGGTTTACAACACCTATCATAATTTCAAAGTATCATACCTGTTCTCTGTTTTGCTCAAGACTCATTCAACTAAATTTTTTTGTAAGGTGATATGGCTCTTCAACAACCTTGATTTCAACCTTCTCTCAGGCACAGGGGTAAAGAATATGAACTGAGATTGTTTTTGTTGTTTAACCTGCTTATAGTGGATCAAATAAGGCAGGTTTAGGATGTAAGGAAGTCCTGGGGTGTGGTCTACTCTATTGTTTAGGATTTTATTGCCCAATGGTTGAATAGTTGGTCATTTTTGGGTATGCCAGTGATCAAATATTCCATAATACATTACCTCAAAATTACAGATCAACAACAGAATCTGAATGACAGCTTAACATGCAGTAAAAACTTTTTAGCTATATTTATTACCACTGTTGAGAGATAAATTTAAAATAAATTTCCTTCTCACATATCAACAAATGCAACCATTCAAAATACTAGTGCCAGATGTATGATGTATGCTCTTCTTGCATACAGCCTATGATCCTACAATTAATATCTTACCGAGCAGCTTATTTTGTTCTTTCCTCTTTGAGAGAGCAAAGGGTTCTGGATTGAAGACATGCAGTGTAACTGAATATTCCAGGAGTATGTGGAACATAGTGCTGTACTCCATCTGTCAATAAAACATTACATTATTACTTTGAATGAGAAATGAAGTGTGTTTGTTGGCACAGTAATTCATGTGCAGAATGTCTGTTATACCATATGAGAAAAAATCTACATAGGTATATCATTGGCACTGTAAACTTCATATAATTTAAAACTTTCACATATAAGGTGTTGCTTAAAACAGACCTATTCCTACACACCTAACTAATCACCAAATATTCACCATTCCCACTGGTTTCATCCACACCTTGCCAACCACTTCCAATGTATTTGCTCCCAACCTTCTCATTCATACACTCACCAGAATTAGAATAATCCTCCTCCTTCTCTAAAAGCTTCCCAGACATTAATCCTTGTTCCAAAATTTCCTCATCTTACTTTTTCCCCTCTCAGGCCTTGCACTAACATGTTCATATACACAGATCAATGCATACATAACAATTCCCACCTTCGCTGTCATCCACATTATCCTTGATCCCTTCCTTTCTTGATCATCCACTCCTCATCACACTCTCAGTAACACCAGACACACACTTCCCTTATTCCCCCTCCCTACCAACCATGCCATCTCATTCACACCTACCCACACCACTCCTCCCTCCAAAGTAACTCTCACTACTGCTTTCACACCCCACCAATTCAAGTGCATTTCTGTGATCCCCAAGACATCCTACCTACCTCTTTTATAATTTTCTATAATCTGTCACCTCTTTATTCATGATTACACACTACTTTGTTCCTCATGTATACAAATTCAAAACAGTCATTACTGAAGAGCAAGAAGGGAGATGAATTTAGGCTAACAACTGTACCCATCAATGAAAGTTTCTATTACCAATCAGCAATTATTGTAAGCAAACCAATACAGGATACCAACAGAGGGAATGATGGGCTGGCAGGAGTGACAGGGGAAGTGGACGAAGGTAATGGATACACCAGCACGGTAATGGAGACGAGCAGCAAAGGCAAAGGCCAGGAAAGCATCATAGGACTGGTAGCCATACTCCTCATACTCCTCAGCTGCTGAGGGGCAAGGAAAGATTAGAATATAATTATTACTAAGACTCTAAATGTACTGTACTGCACAGTACTGTACAAGTGACAGCAAAAATCCAATTCAATATAAGAGAGTCAGTTGGTTTTCTAAAGAGTTTCTGAAAGTCTCCATTCTAATTTCAAAAGGAACTTCTACCTGTTGTACTGTATTCTCTTTACCTCTGGGTCTGATGCCTCATTGTATTCATCATGGCTCAGCATTATGGTATAAGAGCTTTAATGCTCCGAGTCATAGACCAAGGAGGTGCAGGTTCAAATCCCGGCTATAACAGGGGTTTTGTGTTATATTGTATGGTCATTAGAGCTTAGCATGGAAGACACTCATTGGCTCATTATTGGTAAGGAGTTACCCAAACATGATAAAAATTCATGTGATTTTTCTCTCTTATTCTGTGTCCTTGCAGTAAAACCCATTCTCAAAAGGGATGACCATGGAAAGAGAGCAATAAATTTTCTTAATCAAATGGTACTGGTAGTAACTTAGGCTACTGTATAATATCACATTTCTTTAGCTTAAAGGGAAATTCTATCATCATCATCAAGACCCTCAATCAATTACTGTACATTTACAAGCAAGGGTCCCAATGCTTCCCATAATCATATTGATTTTGAATGTGAATCTTAAACATAATTATAGCATTGCTGTAAGTATCCAGTATTTCTCAAAGGATTTACCAAAGGTGATGTGTTGCAAGGCTAGATGAATATGGCTGGCATCCGTGAAGATTTGATTGTTGACTGTTGCCACAACTGGCGTAGCAAATGGCCCATCTCCACCATATGCCACCAAGGCATATCTAACCAAAAAAGTAAGTTTGTTAATACACAGAACCTGAATGGTGTATAATCACACATTAATGTTCATTGTATCCAATCATCTATTATTGTACATGTATTTTCAGGTGTTTCTGATAAATAATAACAATTCTTTCTAAGTATACAGTAATTTTTTTTTGTATAATTTAAATTTTTTCAAGAAATAATCAATCTTAAATGAAACCTGTCAAAAAGTTGCCCATTATCTCGATACCTGTTACATGCAGATCACAGACAGACCAACAACAACAACATGCTTGTGCAAGTTGCAAGCAAAGTTCATGCATTCCTAACCAGCAAATATAAATACTTCAGTTGGAATTAAAGTCAGAGTGAAAATTTTTTTCAGACTCTACAATTCAGTAAATAACCAATTGTTTTGGTGTACCAATAACACAAAAGAGATTAAGATCCAAGTATGAAAGAGCAACAAGGCTATACATTACCTGACAGAATGGAGACCACTAGCTTCAAGTTCCTCATTCATAACAGTGATAAAATGACTGAAGCGGTTGAGTGGTTTGTCGTCAGTGAGGAAATGGTTGCACTGCTGTGCCTCCACCAAGATAACAATATCAGTGGATTTGGGGATGTCTTCCATCTCCAGCAGGACCAGTGATCCCTCATCTAATGTCTTAGTCTGCCCGTCATTGGTTTCATATTGGCATCTGTAGAAAGTACAGTCTTTCAAACATACTATACAATGCTCCACCAAGTAGGCGGTCATTAACTAGACGATTTCCAAGTACAGTAAAAGTCCTATAATCCGTATTGCAGGGGACTGAAGGTCATCCAGACTATTGTTTTTTTCGGACAATTGGTTGGACCTCCAAATAAAAATATGGAAAAAGAAACACACAAATTATAGGATTACAGTAAACTCTCACTATTTCGGATCAATTGGGGGGAGTCCCTTGTTTAGTTAACAGAAGATCCGAGATATCAGAGGGCTTAAATTTAATGCGTACGACTGTCTGCATGCACACCTACTCTCAAAACTACGTGTGCTTTCACTCGTATCTCTGGTTCCCATACACAGCTAGTGATTAAAAATAATTCTAAACTTGAGCCCAACGTATGGGAAATGAATGTTTTTAAAGGTTGATCATTCGAAACGGTTAGGTCTAATAGTGTGAGTATAGTGAGTGAAGAGTTGACAAGTTCAGTTTACACCAATAATTCATGAGTTTCTACTCATACAATTACATTTCCTCAGTTTATATTAATTATTCTTTGTCATTTTCTCATACAATCACTTGCACTTTTCACCATATCAAATGTCTGTACCTGGATATGTGTAAAAGTATGAAAAATACCCGTTTTGAGAAGTTGTTCACTATAAAGGGGTTAGGCTTATCAGGAGTGTATCAAGCGAGCGTGAGGGTGATAGTGGGGTGGAAATTTCAGTTATCACCAAAACTCATTGAATTTTCATTCATGTACAAACATTCCTTAGTTTGTATTAATTAATTTTGGTAATTTTCTTTTAAAATCACTTCCACTGAATATCAATTTGCGCATAGGTACGTCTAATAGCTGGGAGAGTGTGGGTGGCCCAGCTGTATGTGAGTCACGTAGGTATATGTGACGACGCACCCGGAAAATCCCCGCATAGGCCACTCGGGCACCAAAATTGAAATTTTTATTACCATTATAAAAAATCCAGACTATTGGGATTTTCGGAGTATCCATGGTCAGATTAACAGACCTTTACTGTAGGTGGAGACCAAATTTCCAAATGTATACAGTTTTTCAAAAGTAGGCGCACCAATGCACAAGTCGATATTCAGCTGACCTATAGTAAAGTGTAAACACAGACATTAAAAACATAAGAACAGACATAACACAAGACTTGTTTACCGTAATGTGTCGATTGATTATACATACAGTGCTCGACAGAGGATTGGTCCGCCTGGGGCGTGGTGGACCAATTCTATGTCGAAAATGGAAACACCTTTAAGGAGTTTGAATATTCGCGCCATTGGGATGGGCCACCTGCCGTCATGGTGTTGTGGGTGGAGCTACTCTACCCGCCAAAAACATCCCAGTTCAGTTGTGTTGCCACCATCCAGGGAGATTTATTTCCCTGAGTGTACTGTGTCTCACCCCCTCTCGACCCCCACTGCCGCCTCTTCTAACCCCAGCAGTGTTATGAATATGGGCTCTGATAAGGATCTATCACAAGTAACCATTGCCCAGATCATAGCCCTAAAGAAATCTGATCATACAACGAAGGAAATAGCTGATCAGGTTGGTATGTGTGAACGAAGTGTTAGACGCTGAGTTGCCAAGTTTTACCAGGAGGGTGGCCTCGTCACTCCCACTCAGAAAACGAGGCCTGGCAATGAACTGAAGACCGGTATAAGGGCCCAGACAATTGTAAAACGTGAGGTTGAGTCTAATCCACGAGTGAGTGCCAGGAAAATTAAGCAAAGTAACTCTGAACTGTTTGGAGAGGTGTTAGTCCCAACTGTAAATGGTAGGATTGTGGCATTTGGCTACACCAGTCACCGCCCAGGCAAAAAGCCTCTTCTCAACCTTAAACAGAGGCACAATAGAGTTGCTTTTGCCCATAAATATAGCGGTTGGGATAGTGACAAGTGGCTCAGAGTGCTATGGAGCGATGAATACACCTTTAGGGTAACTGACAATAGAGGTGGGAATGTGTATCGGAGCTGTGGTAGCAACCCTCTTGACCCACACTACATCCAAGCTACTGATAAACACCAGAACACACTTATGGTATGGGGTGCATTTACTGAATACGGTACCACTAAACTTCAAGTGCTTCCTAAATTGTCTATTATGTTGTCTATTTTATATTAATATTTCATTGACGATGTTGGTGCTCTTTCTATGTTTTTCAGCGGGGCAGACCAATCCTATGTCAAGCACTGTATACAGATTATTAATATGGTGAAAAGTGGAAATGATTTTAAGAGAAAATTACCAATATTAAATTAATACAAACTTAGGAATATGTGTGCACATATAAAAATTCAATGAGTTTGGTGATAACTGAACTTACCACCCCACTATCACCTTCACACTCGCTTGATACACTCGTGATAAGCCAACCCCTCTACATGTATAGTGAACAATTTCTCAAAACAGGCATTTTTCATACTTTTAGCACATATCCCGGTACAGACATTTGATATGGTGAAAAGTGAAGGTGATTGTAAGAGAAAGTGACAAAAAAATATTAATATAAACTAAGGAAATGTGTCTGGATGAGTAGAAACTCATGTATTATTGGTGATAACTGAACTTGCCACCCATCACTCTCACTCACTACACTGCGCTTTTAGGCCTACCCTTTTTGAATGAACAACCTTTCAAAACATACATTTTCCATACTTTTGGCTCAAGTTTAGAATTATCTTTAGTCACTAGAGAGAATTTGTGAAATTGAGGGTTGAGTGGACTCTCATCCTGGCTCACGAGTCTCGATAGCACCGCTTGGGATACACATTAGCCATTTAAGTATGTTTTTTTACGTTTGCGTGATAGCTTTTAAACATGTTTGCGAAACCCGCTATAGCTGGGGGTTGAGTGTACATATTATAATGGTCAAGAAGGGTTAGTTTTTGGAAGCGCCAGTACCGAACCTATTTTATCCCCTTTATTTATCAATTCCAAGTTGACGATTTCAAAGTACACAGTGCCTGCTTGATACATAACCCCTGTCTACTTGTGGGGAGCACTGTTGTATACAATACAGTAGTTCTGAAAAATCATTCCTTTCCCACTTTATGCACATGGGATCAAGATAAACATGGACTTACTGGACACAGAACTCAGGGATCTTGATAGGTATACCATTGGTCATACAAGCTTCCATGTAGGCTGTGGCAGCAGTACAAGTGTCCTTCTGCCCATGCCGGTAGTCCACCTTGCACATCTCTAGGTATGGTTCAGCATCAACCTGGTGAAGCATACATACACTTTAACATTCAATATTTGGAATATTACACAATACAGTAAAAGTCCATTAATCCGACCACGGATACTCCGAAAATCCCAATAGTCCAGATTTTTTAAAGTGGTAATAAAAATTTCAATTTTGGTGCCCGAGTGGCCTATGCGGGGGATTTTCCAGGTGCGTCGTCACATATGCCTAAGTGACTCACGTACAACTGGGCCACCCACACTCTCCCAGCTATTAGGCATACCTATGCGCAAATTAATATTCAGTGGAAGTGATATTAAAAGAAAATTACCAAAATTAATTAATACAAACTAAGGAATGTTTGTGTACGAATGAAAATTCAATGAGTTTTGGTGATAACTGAAATTTCCACCCCACTATCACCCTCACGCTCGCTTGATACACTCGTGATAAGCCTAACCCCTTTATAGTGAACAACTTCTCAAAATGGGCATTTTTCATACTCTCAACACATACATTTGATTTCGTGAAAAGTGCAAGTGATTGTATGAGAAAATGACAAAGAATAATTAATATAAACTGAGGAAATGTATTTGTATGAGTAGAAACTCATGAATTATTGGAGTAAACTGAACTAGTCAACTCCTCACTCACTACACTCACACTATTAGGCCTAACCGTTTAGAATGATCAACCTTTAAAAACATTCATTTCCCATACGTTGGGCTCAAGTTTAGAATTATTTTTAGTCACTAGCTGTGTATGGGAACCAGAGAAATGAGTGAAAACACACGTAGTTTTGAGAGCGGGTGAGCAGGTAGACAGTCGTATGCATCAAATTTAAGCCCTCGGATATCTCGGATCTTCTGATAACTCGACAAGGATCTCCCCCCAATTGATCTGAGATAGCAAGGGTTTATTGTAATCCTATAATTTGTGTGTTTCTTTTTCCATATTTGTATTTGGAGGTCCAACCAATAGTCCAAATAAACCAATAGTCCAGATGACCTTCAGTCCCCTGTAATACGGATTACAGGACTTTTACTGTATATAACTTACTTATTACTAGTGTTACACAGTTTTCCTTGTCTGTTCAAAAATACACCATCAAACATAAATAAATGCTTTCCTTTAAAGTAATCTCTGGTCGAGTGAATTACTCACACAATTCCTTTTATGATTTTAGGAGTTTTTACCATGTCACTTCTTCGGAATTTCCAGACAATTGTCAGTAAATTCACTTCTGTTGTTCTTACTCCTATTATCCTACAAAAATTGGTTTACTATGGCTAGACAGTCTGGGGAACTACAACAACAACAATGATAAGGTTTGCATTTAATGTATATTGCATAAATATATTGTTGCTTATTATTCTACATTTATTCATGAAAATTCAACATTCTTAGAGCTTTCATAACAGAGCCAAGTCTTTAATGGCAAGTAAAATCCATTCACGTTTGCCTTTTTTCATCAGCTTGTAGATGTGCTTGGCTAAGGTCTACTCAACCACCCTACTGGCATGATTAGAAACATAAACATGGATAGATGAACATTGTGGGTATTGCTATCCTGTACACTCTAAGTGCAAAATACCTCTATGCGTGACTACAAATCAAAAAGGTTAAGGCTTTTCCTGGTATCAACTACACTTACATCATAGAAGCAGCCCTTCAGAGGTGAAGACTTGCTGGAGAAAAGTCTAGTGCAGGGTGGAATAGGGGTCATGGCTGGTGGTCTGGCTATATTGCCTATGGATTCACACTCGCGAGGACTGACTATCCATTCATTAGCCAACACAGACACTACATCAGTTGTGCTGCTATTAGGGAGTATGAAGTCATCATAAGGTTCATAATTGTACAGGCCCAGAAGCCCACCAGTCTTTCCAAAGTACGAACCTGGGAAAGAGCAGAGCACAATAATGGTTGTTTAACAGTGAAGTACAATATATACGAGGCAATATACTATGACTGTTCTATACACAAGGTTATCTACAACATTAGATCAGACATTAATAAAGCAATGTAACCATAGCAGTTCTATGAGGCAATAAAATAGAAAATTTTCATTTGGTCCAAGTAATGAATCATGTCAAACAAAAAAAACACCCACCCACTCATCCACACAAAAAATAATAAATTTATAACAAGCACAACAATGTACCATGAATGGTAATGCTGACAACATCCTGGGCAAGATTCCATGTAATATGAAAGCTGTGGTGGGTGTCAACGTGAAGTTTGTGAAGACCTCGGTGCACGTGAGCTGATGCAACCTTCACTGGCAGCTCTGTTGTTTGCCCATCCACCTTCACCTACAAATACCATAAAATAACATAAAACGGTTGACGTTGTAACTCCATAGTTTACACCTTCATAAAACCATAAGCCACTAATATACAGTAAAGAGGGTAAGAATGGAAGTAAATAGTAAATTGATAAGAGTCTATGTCTCCTGCTAACCAATACTCTGTCTGAGTTAGAAATGAGTGCTATATTGCCATATGTTACATTAAAGCACATAACCGGACTCGGGACTGCTCAGACAGACAATCTGGGGAACTACAACAAAAACAAGAATTATTAACCAAATATAAGTTAAACTTCCTATATTGCTTAAATATAAGTAAATAATCTTTACCAATATTTATCATCAACTATGAGAAAAGTAAAAAATTACATTTCCTTGTTTATGACACTAACCTATCCTACATAGTTTTGAAATATTCAATTTTTCTTTATCTGATGAAAGTGAATTATGGTACCTGAAATTCTCTGAAACTATTACATTCCCTTACTCTAAAGTCCTTAGCCAGTTCTATAGTGGAGTTGTGGACATAAACAACAATAGTGCGAGAGGAGTGGCTGTGGTAGTTTACTGCGACCGCCCACATCCCTCCAATCATGTCTGCTACCAAGAGATGCTGACATCGACCTTTGAACTCCAGAGGTCGACCATCAAATGTCATGAAGTGTTGCTCACCGATCATATAACCCGTTGCTGAAAGGTACAAGAAAGTCACACATCAATATACATACCACAATCTACTTGCAGTAAACCTGTAAGGCTGTTGAAGAGAAAGATTGGTACTACCACATATCAAATCAATCCCTGCTTAAAATAGGTATGGCGCTTAAAACTATACATGTACATATCTATTACTGTACTGCTAACTGCAACTGAAAAATGGTACTTTTTTACTGAATAAAACCTATGAATGAACGACTATGAGGAGTCATATTATTTGGTATGCGTGACACAATGAATATTCTTATACAGTACCGTAGTGAAAATTAATTAAAATGAAACTAATTCCTATAAAACAGGAAAGATACAGAATATAAAAAAGAACAAAGAAACCAGTTGAAAAAAAAAGAAGTGAAGGATAAAAGAGAGAGTGGATTAGAGTATGTCAGAAAAGTTTAGAAATCGTACCATGGAAAGGTGGAATAAACTGGCTGGGGTTGAAGTGCAGTTTGATCATCTTATGCCAGAATGAGTAGCCTGAGGTAGTGTCAGGGTCAGTGAAGATATCGCGCACCCTTGCTAACTTCTGATATTCTGGCAAGCCCTGGTTGGCATTGAGGTAAAGATACATAGCATTAATAAGGTGTAATTGTTATTTCTGTAGTTAGAAATACCTAACACCTTCATTAACCACTGGTACTCGCATTGATCCATGAAGACATTGAAGAACACACACAAGCAAGCATGCACACACACAAGCAATCACATATACACACATACACACACACACACATACATGTATAATTATATACAGTAAAGTCTCACATCTCGCCACTAATAGGGACCAAAATATCATGGCGAGATTTGAATATAACTTCTTATGGGGAAAAATACAATCCAAACCTTGACTCGCTATTATATATCCACATGAACATTACAATACAGCACATACATGCCAAGAAGGACGATGTGCAAAAGTGTGCCAATCCAGAGGTAACTTTTGAACCAGCTCTACCTGACCTTTCTCTGGGCTGAACTTGAATGATGTCTTTTCCAGGATGTACCTGGCAGAAGAAAGGCAAAGTATGGAATCAAATGAATTATGGATATTTGAATAACTTGTAGCATATTATTTTATATTTAGTAGTAATACCTTGTCAATGTGCCTGTTTCCTTCATACTTTATCTGACATGTAAATGTGCTAGAAATTAAAAGCATAGATTTATGAGCAAATGAGAGATAACTTCTCAGCACCTACAGAAGATCAATGAACTCCAGAAGAAATTTTGTTCAGTACATGTACAATATAACATGGGGTATTATTCCATCTTGTAATGTCTGTGTTCAGCACCCATGCCTATCACACACTGATGAAAATGAAGCAGCAGATACTTATAAAGGACCAATACTGGAGTACAAAGACTGAAGCAATGTCTCCGATTCATGTGCTTTGACCTGAACACGAATTTTTGTGATATATATCAATATCATTAAAACCCATTGCATCAGCCAGGGAGCCACAAGGGCTATAATATAACACCAGCAATGATACATAAGCTGCCATAGCTATAAGGCTTAAGAGTTTGCTCAATACATATATCATTTCTCAGTGTTTCAAAAATAGGCTTTCTTGAGAATTTGGATGCAGTACTGGAATATGTCTGTCATATCTACCTCATGCTGCACTACTTAGTAATGTCTAGAAATAATTGTATCCTTTGTAGTTTTTTCTTTAATATTGTAATGTAAATCAACTTACTTTTGTGAGGCCTGAACACCAGTCTGTGAGAAGATGGTCCACCCATGCTCCAAAAGAAAGGCTGTCATATCCATTACATGACCACTAATGTCCACATACCTCACCATCCACACAAACTGTAAGTATTTAGCCATAAATCTCCAAAGTTAAAAACAAATTGCAGTAACATTTTCATTATACACTCCATTAACTCCTCTATTTTACAAACACTGTGAAACTTTAATAGCTTAGGAAGTTATAAGGAATCAAATCCTTTCAATACTGAGGAAAAAGGCCCAAGTTAGTGCTAAGTTCTTATAATTATTTTTACTACCAAATATATTTGAAAACTGTAGATGATATCAGTGAACTTTATTCTACACCCATTTATATGTATGTATTTTAATTTCATGCATCAGCATACATATATTCATGCATGTGTGTATCTCCCGAAACAGCAACACTGCCTCGATACACACATAGCAACAGCGCATACCGCCATTACGTGGACAAGTAGTCACATATGGGAGTCTGGCTAGGCAATATGTCACTTTGTCCTCTATTTTCCTGTGCCCAATAAACTCACTAGAACCTACCTTGGTATCTTCTTACTACCTTGGACTTAAGCTATGTGGTAAGGTGAGCTACTCAGAAGTCACCTAACAAAAACTAAGCTAAAGACAATGTTAATTTGTTATATCACAACTTAAAGCTGATGTATACATTGGTAAGTTTAAATCATTAATGAGCCTATACAGTAAATTTTTTCAATAGGATATTATATCTGACCTTGTTATAAGCAGCAACTACAACCCCACGCACTCGTTGAGCAATGTGAGCTTGCATCAGGGTTTGCCAAGCCTTCTTCAATTCACCTACCCAGTCCTCCACAAAAGGTGCAACTGCTCAGACAAAGAACAGAAAGATCTGATGTACAGTAATTAAAGAAAGTTGGAAAGGGTCTATAATACAGCTTATTTAAACATTAACTTCAGTTATGATTATAGGTAAGCTAAAACACACATCAGTCTGAATTAGTTTCCAAGATAAACATCTATGAGACACTAGAAAAAAACACAAAAATGTGTACAGTATAATATATATGCAATAACTTCACACCACACAATATAATGCACATCTACCAAACCTGAGGATACTCAGAGAAATTGAACTTCGTACCTTTAGCCAGAGCCATTTGTATGCCACTTTTTAATTTCTCTAGCAATATAGAGTAATATTTCTCCATGTTCTCCCGGTTGGATTTCTCAGAGAAATCACGATAGATGCCCTCCAAGTAAGCACCAAGCTGCTGCAAGCGGAGGTAGTGTGCCGAAGTCTTGATCTCTAAACCCAGCCTCTCTAGCCATCCTGATTAACGTTTATAGTAGTAAGAACATTCTTGGTTATTCTCGATTACAATATTACACATATTGTGACAACGTGAACAATGTACAGTATACAGTTTCACTCCCATGCGTATGCATGGATACAGTAATGAATATTCCTATTACTCTCCTCAGAAATTATGCATGAACAATATAATGCTATTTTACTGAAGGGCATGAGTACAAACCAAAGAATTACAGCAGCTACATTTGGCTTATTACACACCTATTATCTTCTTCGCTAAGTTCCATGCATTTGTCTCAACAGAATCAAAGGTGCGAAGGATGTGTGGCTTGTAGTTGTTGTAGACTGCTCGCCATTTGTTGGTAAACCACTCCCCGAGGCGATTGGTGAAACCCTGGACAGCCGCACGAGCTCGCAGATATAACTGCTTGGCAAACTGTAGCAAATAACAAAGAACAAACCAGTACTTAACAGTACTGATGTAAAGAGACACCTAATGCTTTCAAGCACAATATGAATATGTGCCAAGTTACCAATGTGCGAACCAATCTTTAGCTTCCTGGGTTCAACCAAAGTGGTACAGTACTCAATGATGAATTTATCTTACTGTAAAACTGTACTGTATTTAACCAATTTATTCATATTTTTACAAATATGTGGACAAGGTATTCACTAATGTATATACTGTAACAACAGTCAAGTCGGGCATACTAAAATATTATGAGGATGACACTTACCTGATCATAAGTTTGTGTAAACAGTGTGAATAATTCTCTGAGCTTCTCCTTAAACCCTTGTCCTCTGACATCCTAAAACAACAGAACATTATTAATTGTGATAAAATTGACAGGGACACATACAACACATTACATTATCATCATCATCAATACTCCATTTCCCTTTCTTCAAGGGGTGGGGAGGCTCTCGTGCTAGGGGTAGAAAAGGGAAGCATAAATACAGAAAGTAAGGACAGAGTACCCAGGGAAATGGGTCACACACACAATCAATCCCCCTTGCAAGCCACAAAAATTCTCACATTACACATCACAAAATTATATAAATGACACTTTTCACAGACAAAAGATATCTACATAAAATGTATCTATATTGATAACATCAACCAGATATTATAAAACATATGAAATGCATGACATCCTACCTAATTCCATCATAAGGCAAACAAATATATTCACAAAAATGCATTACGTAAATTCAGAGATAATGCTTCATCTGATTTTACATACAGGATCTCAATGTCACCATACAAAATTCTATTTGTATAGTCATGCATATTGTACAGTGGATCATTAAATTAATTGGATTGTCACACTGGTAACCATAAATAACCTTATGAAGTGTAGCTTATCAATACATGTACAGTATATCAGTATATGTTGGAACGTATGAATATTAGTAACCATGAATGAAAACTGAAAAGACAGACATGAAATCCAGATTGAAAAACTGGAGGCGAAGTTAACTCACAGAGAGAAGTTCCTTGAGAAATCCTTGTATTTTCTGCACAATCTGACCCATGCGTCCTCCACCCTCCCTACTTGCTATCTTGGCCTTGATTCGCTGGTAGGCAGGACTACACACAAACACATACAAAATACAAACAAGGAAAATATAAGAACACAGGAATTCTAGTTTGGTCAGGGTTTTCTTAAGTACTAATATTTGGTAAGTTAGTCCCACTTCCCTTGTATTTTAGTTACCCTTTAAGCTTTGAATGCCAAAGATTTTCCTGACATTAATTCTGATATATTATTGGCCACAAGATTTTGTACACACGCTGTTGTTTTCAAGGGTTTACAACATATAGAGAATGTAAGACTATGTAACTCTAATACAGCTTTATTATTAGGTTTGTTGTTTTGCAATCACCGAATCACTTGGTAGACCATTCATTGCAGGACTTAATTCTATATACCCTGTGTAAGAATTACTGTGGTCAACCATACATGCATTTCTTTGATAATTTTTCTTTGTACAATACAGTTAAACTACTAAATAATATCTACCTATATCAGTGATACTTATTGACAGATGCCCTGATGCTGAATCCACAAATTAAGAACACAGATGACTGCAAAGATTTATTGTAATTTCAAAACAGAAAAATTACCCTTTCACTCACATTTCTTCAAGAGATTGCATGATGGTGGTTAAAATGAACTGGACAGACTCCTGGACATTAAGTTCAACAGCAGTAGAGTTCATACTGTTGTAGAGTTTCCACATATCTGCTACAAATTCACCAGACTCATTTCTGCAAGGAGCATTAATATAAAAGATTTACAATAAAATAATGAACTGTACCTGTAACATAATAACACTCACAAAATCTTGGTCATCATGAAGGGCTTGGTTAGAGAAGAGATAAGGGCTAATTGAGGTTTCTAATATGCAAAAACAATTGGCGACAAATCTGATTTATGTGTTCCTTTATAATTATGTCTAGAATGTAAGTATGCACCCAAAATTCTACCAGTTTACTACAATAGTTGCAACTGTGATTCACACATATTAATGAAGAAGTAAATTTTACATTACCTCATCAATTTCCTCAGATGATGATAATTTTAGTTGTGCCATAGATTTAATATTCTTTTATTCATCCAGATCTTTCTGTCAGACTTTAATGACAGCACTTTCCTCTTCGTATTAATAAAGCAATGACATACCACTGTACTAATATCTCATCATTAAACATGGACCAAAAGGTGTGTGTGGTTTGATTTATCAATGTAACTCTTGTCCTGTACTTTCCCTCTCAACCATCATATCTCTTACCCTTGTTTTTATGAAAAATATACTATTAGTAAATTGTAAGAAACAGATTCCTTCACTCAGTGCCACAAAACACTTAAACTATACTATGACAGTATTTCTTGGCACAAGTTGAAAGAACCAATGGCTTTTAAGTTGTTAACAACATACAGTAAACCCTCGCTTAGTCAGATATTTATAAGTTGGATATCGGATATCGGATAACTTGGATGCTGTCAGTGTCTCGGACACTTACAAACAACTCAGATATATATCCGACTAATGCCAAGATTTTCTGGGTACATCATCACAAAGGGCTACAGCCTGAGAGGTGATGCAAGTTGATTTTGTACAAAAACTTGAACTACCATCTCTTTACCATACAATTATACCCTATGTTGACTGACTATATAATAGTTATGCTTTTACCATAACAGGTATGTATAAGAAACTCAATGTTTTGAATTAATTAACCATATTGCCTGAAAAATGGTGATGTACTGATATAATTGGCTGCATCACGGAGCCACACATGTATCAGTCATGACGGTATCACCACGGCGACTCCATGTAGTGTTCCATTATCCATTAACAAACTTGATCTTTGCTCTGTTATTAGAGTAAAAGTCCAAAAGTTTGCTCTTACATTTCTACCTAATTTTCGCTGTTTTGCCTGCTACCATGGGTCCCAAGAAACCAGTCAGAAACAAACGTGGGAAGACGTATGTTACGTTAAGTGTGGCACAAAAACTAGAAGTATTAGTGAAATTAGAGAGAGGTTTTAGAGTTCCAGTGCTCATGGCTTTTTTAGGACTTTTACTGTATAGTTGACTACAAAGGAGATGCATCTTTAACGTGAGTTAAGAAGCGCTATGCGCTCTTTGTCTATAACTATGGTGGCTATAGTTGTTTGGATCAACCCTAAAGCATGGCCAATTGTTGCCACCTCTTCTCCTTTCGCTTAACAATATCAACCTTTTCATGTAATGTGATAGATCTCTCTTTTCTTTGCATCGCTACTAATCATTTGAAAGCTTTCTCTTCAGCGCCATTGAAAGGAGATTACTGTGCGAGAAGTCAGCAAAAAAATATCACAAAAATTGCGGGAATAATGTGTCCCTGTGGCAACAAGTACTCCGTGACAGATAAACTGACCGATACCAGCTCTGATTCCCACACTTCCTCACCTATTACCACACAACACCACAATACCATGTTAATATACATTATTAGATACATTTTTGCACTATTATATCCTTTTTTTAATTGTCATGTTTTTGTGTGTGCACGGCTGTGTTGGGAACCAGAGATATGAATGAAAGCACATGTTGTTTTGAGGGCAGGCGTGCATGCGGTCAGTCGTACGCATCAGATTTAAGCCCTCTGATGTCTCGGATCTTCGGTTAACTCGAAAAGTACTGTATTACTATTATCAGGACCAGCCAAGTAAACAGCACACAACAGTCAATGAGGCCAACCTGCTGTGGTGTACGATAGGCTTGACATGCTGTAAAAAGTCACTGAAGATAGGGCCAGCCCTATCCAGGGCTTCATGTCCAGCAGCCTCCACTGTCACCCGTAGCCATTCCTCCACACTCTGCCGCAGACCGTAAGAACTCCCCAGCAGTTCTCCCATTTCACTCTGTACAGATAGAAGTTTTAATTCACAGTCCCTTATACTATATAAGTACACTATACAAAACTATACTAAGCCATATTAGTTGCAGTTGGTTAAACCATCTACATGCAAGAAATGAACATAACAATTACGGCCTTTACTCTTATACAGTATTCCTAGTGACAGAAGTTGTAAGTATATAACATTTGGAGTACTAAAGTAGAATTTTTTATTATAATACTTTATAATAAGTTTAGAAGAAATACAAAAATGCTTGTCTTAGACATTACCATCATCTCATATTTTATTTCTGGTCGCCAGGCAAGTTGTGAGGTAAGGAGCCGAGAATTATTGAGACGGAAGAAGAAACTGACATCTTCAACCCACTCGGCCACCTTCAATTCCTCTTCAGTAACATCACTCATCCAGGCTGGCTGAAGGTGCCTGATGTTCAACCGAGCATGACGCTGGTCCTCCATACCACCTTCAATCACAATTTGTTCTGCAATATCTGAAAAATTATTTTCCAATTAAATAGTTGGCAACAGTTTTCTAAGACAAATACAAGTAATAACTATCAGCTCTGCAATTATCAGAAAATAAAATTGCCAGAAACTGTATGCAATGCTTTATAAATAACAACAACAGAAAAGCTGGATCCCAATTCCACAGTCAAGTTGGGCATTTACAAGTTCTTTATATTCCAATCACAGGTTGGTATAAGCATTTAAGTACTGTGTTAGTATGTCTGTATTTTATGGGAATGTCAATACAACTGCCAAGTCCTTGGTTAATAGTTGGTGGCTCTCTAGTTTGAGCCTAAGCCCACAGATCTTCAAACCATCCAGTAAAACCCTTGAGGCCCCAGGTGAAGTGAATCTGAGGTTACTTCAAATTCTCCAAGATAAATCCAGGGCAGTTCCAGTCAACCCCCGGCTTGCTCCACACCTCCAGCAAGGCAACTACTGCTGGTGTCCTGGCTAGCTGGTGACAAAGGAAAAGCACTATACTACTGCTAGTGACCTTGCCAGCTATTGATGGAGGGAGTGATGTGTTATTGTTGGTGACTCTGCCAGCATCTGATGGAGGGAGTATGTTGCTATTTTTGGTGACTCTGCCAGCTATTAATGGAGGGAGTGCTGTTGCCCAGCCTGCTGATGGGTGGAATGCTGTGCCACTGTACTACTGCTGGTGACCCTGCCAGCTATTGACAGAGGGAGTACTGTATTGCTGTCAGTGACCCTGCTGGCTGACAACGGTGTTATTGCTGGTGATCCGGCGAGGTGCTTACTGCGAGCAACCCTACTTGTGGCCGATGGGGGAAGATCTGTGTTACTGTTGGTGATCCGGCCAGCTACTGACGGAGTGGTGCTTACTGCGAGTGACCCTACCCGTGGCCAACGGGGGAAGATCTGTGTTATTGCTGGTGACACAGCCAGCTACTCTACTGTCGCAGGAAGGGGTGAGATACGATGGATGACCCTGTCAGCTATTGACAGCATTCATTTAAGCCCTTTTAGTCTATGGATTGTACATATTTGTTTCTGGTTGTGGTGCATTATCCTGTTAATAGAGACATGATTTTTGTCATGTGTTTTAATAGCCAACAATTCCTAAGGTAAGACCCGGCAGTATTGACAAGGAGTTAATCAATGAAATCCTAGCAAATAGAGTATGACACTGTGCTGAAAGGGTTAAAACTGATGTGATATATGAGGGGGTGTCACAAGTTACTTACACCTGGGGTAAGAAGTGTCATAGCTGGTGGTGGTTATGTCATTGGAGTCATTGGAGAGAAGGTTATCCAGAGTGATGGTGATGACATTGTGGGTAGGATGGACCTCCAGGTATGTAAGTAATGGACTGTCCTGGCCAGGATGGTTACCAGCAGCTACACTCCAGCCTCCATGCATGTTCTCCTGTACCTCTACCATCAAGTCCACCAGTTTCTTCTTCATGGTCTCCACCTGGGCCACCAAGGACAAAATTCATAATTATAAATGATGTGTGTGTGTGTGTGTGTGTTAGCCATTTTCATAACATTTTGAGCATCAAATCATAAGAAATTAAAACACATATCACCAGTGAAGTCTTGTTTACAATGCTATGACACCATGAATGACAAGGAATATAGCCACATAGCACAAAAATGTACTGTATACCTAGAAAGCTACAGTGTTTTGGCTTTGCTTGGGCCCTCTTCAGGTTAGGCAAATATATTTTAGTTTCCTCAATGTACATTTTGTGGTGTGGGTGACTTTCTTTTAATGGTAATTATAAATTACTTTAGCTGTAAGTATTCTAAGGTGTTAAGTAATTGACTGAACTTTATCATAGTAAATGCCTCGTGTGAACAGGGCCTAAAGTCATATTATGTGTCAACTCTTCCCTATGTGCTGAACCGCTGCCAGACTAATCAACTCATATCAAATGAGGAGGCTTGCAACAAAATTATAATAATGATTTTTTATATCAAGAATTTTTTTGTTATGCCACAACTTTTGATGAAGGTTTCACAAAGCCTGTTGCCATAGCACAGGTCAATGCAAACTCCTACATAACCCTCTACCCATGCACACAAAAATGTGCCCTCACCCATGCACATCACAACTTACCGAGAATTGTAAGGTTTTCTCTATGAGGTTGAATATGGTGGCCACATTAGCAGTGCTGTGGTGGCCATCAGAGTGAATATAAATAAAGTTTTGCACCAGTTCACATTTTTTCTTGTTCAGAGTCAGTGTTCCATTGGTTTGCACGGTGAAGCTGAAAATTCGAGTAAGTTATTGCAGGGACTACCCAAAACACAAGAATGAAGACAACCTTAAACTTCAAATTTCCTGCATTGGCTAGCAGAATATTTAAGCTTTTCATAATAAAAAAAAAAAAAAAAATGCATTTTAAAAATAATATTGCATTAACTTTTCCCAGTTCTTAAACTCACTTGGTTGCACCATGTGTCAAGCCTGCTCTCTCCTCGACCACCACAGTGTCTGGGTGCTCAGGGTTCTCATCAGCAGTCACTAGCATCTGAATATTGAGGTCCTTTTGGGGATCAGGGGAGTACTGGAACACTCCCTCCAATGCCAGAAACTCTTGGTGGTTTTGACGCAATTCACCACCAATCCTCAGGTCCTGTATAGATAGGCATATACTGTACAAGTTTCATCTTCTGGTCAGTCTTTAATAGACTCATAATTCACTAAATACGTATACTGTACATGAAAACTAAAATAAACAAAAGAGGACACATTTATTATATAGAGTAATAAATATGGATGATATATTGAATAAAGGATGGTTTTATTACACACAGTATTTACAAACACAGGTCCAAGATATGAATTGTTCAAGTCTCACCTTCTCCAACATTGGATGAACAAAATTGACAAAGGCTTTGTGATGGAGGTGATCCATTGTGCCAACATTGGTCCACTGTAGCTTACCCACTGCCTCTTCTTCCCCACTGTCATTATAGAGATAAAGGTTACAGGTGGAGGTGAAGAATTAGATTTCAATATATTAATACAGTACACTACAAATGTGGAAAAATACAGCAGCAGAATTAACAATATCATCACTGGTTCAATATGCTGCCTGGACTCGAGGATCTGAGAGGTATTTAGAGGTTTTTCTGTTATAACATTATATGACCAGGTCACGACAACTTTGCCTCAGGCCCCTACACTCGAGTGGGGTAATGTGAGACATGGATGTTGCCTTTGCTGGTGGTGGTGTTAGATAATGAATTTCTCTCTTCAATTAAGCTGTCCATTAGTTTGATCACCAGAGCTCCAGTTGAATCAGAAAGGTAATGTTAATATAAATGAGTATATCCTCAATTACCCTCATTTTATAACTAAAATATATTGCTCTTTGTGGCATTAAAGTTCGTTAGTGTTCATCTGTATCATCAAGTCATCGTTACCTCTGATTATCAGTGTCCCAGTTGAACTTGATGAGAGCAGTAAGGTTTCTGGCAGAGCGCTTGTAGTAACCATCAAGCAACATGGTTCGGAATGGCTGTGAGAATTTCCCCTTCAGCACATGCTCTTTGTCAAATCCCTAGAAGGCCAAAGTATCATGAGGTTTAATATAAGATATTGTCATGCTTATGTTACAACTGAGAACAATATATTTATGTCATGATTTAACCTTACTCATGTTACTTTAGCATTACAGCAAAGGATTGTGTCATTACTCTGTTGTTTTACGACATGCAGTATGTGCAAAATGTTGAGCATCACGAGTATTCTTAGTTTCTTACTGCCCAATCATAATTTGAAGTAAACTAGGTTTGCAAACAATAAATTCTATGTATCACACTGAATACATCATACTGACTGTCAGCACTCACCCTAGAGATGTCCTGCCAGTTAATATCCAGCTCTATGTTGGAATCACTGGCCCAAGAGAGAAGGAACTTTGTGTGGAAGTTGTCCGGAGTTAAGTCATACCCTACGTCCAGAATTATTTCTCGATCCAGAGCATTCACTGATCAAAGAAAATAATGTAATTATTTATTACATTTTTAAAAGATATTTATAAAATTAAAACCTTTTCTTCCCTTTTAACCAGACATCCTAGTTCCAGTGATAATACACAAATCAGTAAATTTTATGATACAGAAATGGAAAACACAATAATTCCCAATTTTGGGGGGATAATCCATCATTCCCTGTTTTTTATTTTCATGTATGTTTATACTGTATAGTGTAGCTGGCACTGGCCTGATATAAAATGCAGGAAACAGTAAGAAATGTAATAACCAACAAAGATGAATTCAGACAAATCAAAGAGTCCTAAGAGTCGGGAGGGTCAAGGCACGGACCTTCCCTTCAACCATCAACTGGCATGAAGGGAAGACCTTCGACTGTACCTTCAATCCTTACCAAGAGTCATTTGTCTAAGCAGCCCCCCCACCTCCCTCTCCTTACCCTCTTCCCGTCACTTGAATGATTTATTGTTTATTGCTTAATTGTATAATAATACATTGCCATACTAAGTAATTTACACAACATACATGTATATAACAAAATCATAATGCTGTTTTACACAGATAGAGAGCCATTTCAATTGCCACTCAAATAATATACATAAGAAATATAAGGGCATACTGCCAGCAGGAGCGCGGGGCAACACCCTCCTCGTCTAACGTTTGTTAAACAACTGAAGGAGTAAGGACAGAAGGATGACCTTTAAAATTTATAAATGATCTGTATCGCCAATATTACTGTGTATTTTTTAGTCAAATGAACACCCAATGGCTCTCAATCTGTGTAAAACAGCATTATAATTTTGTTATTTACATGTATGTTATGTAAATTACTTAGTACGGCAAAGTATTTTTATAAACTTAAACAATAAACAATAAATAATTCAATAAACAGGAGGAAGGTAAGGAGGGGGAGGTGGGGGGGGCTGGGGTGAGAGTCAGGGCGGGTAAGTAGCCTTATAATAAGGATAACATTATACTTATCTCAACTCCTCTATTTCACCTTTAATAGTCTTGGGTGAAGTGCTCACTCTACAAAACTTGTATTATCATGAGAAATGCAATATATCCTACCTATTAACTGAAAATATGACTCTGAAAACTGGCAGATGGCGATCATTCAACGACAAGCAAAACTTCCTTCCCGAGATTACCACAAATTCATGGAGGAATTCGTAAGTGTTATAAATAACCCACACATATTCCCCGAAACAAAAGTAATGACTTTACAACTTTTCAAATATTATCTGATGTTGTTTTCAGTTCATCATATCTAGTTTGGGATAATTTTGGAAAAAACTGTCGAAGGTCAAGTGTGAAAACCTATAGACCTTCGTTCCAGTAACGGCACTGACTATTGGTACCGTATTACCTTCCCCCGTACCATCGACCATCCACCTTCCTCACTCTTAGTGTCTCTGGACATCATATAGTACCTCAAGAGGCAGTGCCGTTTACCTTCACTGCCTCAAGAATAAATGTTTAATAATTTTTTGTATCTAATAGACTAATAATAAAAGTGTGTAAATGGGAATACAGTAAAAGTCCCTTAATCCGGAGGTCTATACCTCGGAATGCTCGCTCCCCTGGAACTTTTTGGACCCACCAATTTTACCCATAATTTCTGTATCCCCAAAAATTGAAAAAAAAAAATAAATAAATAAATAAAATAAAATTACCGAAAAAGTAATGCGCCCAACTCCTGCCATTTTCCCGCCCAATGTGTGTTTATGGTTAAGTCGAGCATCGGTCCCTGCCTCGTGTGCATTCCTCTTGTTTCTCCCGGGATATAATTCAGTGTTGTGGGTGTCTACAGTATTCATCATGGCTCCTAATAAACCACCAAAGAAGCCCACTAAGAAGTTGAGACCTAATAAGACATTAAATTACGAGTGTCAGCTGCGATCATCATCATCCTGACACTCATAAATTACGTATGACAGCCAGTGGTGCCAGGTCTGATGCACAAAATTTCCCCAACTTCAACAACAGAATTTCCCTTTTTGCCTCAATAATTCCCTGTTTACTCTTCTCTTGAACATTGATGGTCTTTCTTTTTGGTATTTCGTTTGGTAGAAATTTCCCTGTTTACTCTTGAACCATCTTTATATAATTTCCCTGTGTCGACTACAAAATTCCCTAAAACAGAGAAATTTCCCTGCACCTGGAAACACTGGTGACAGCTGCGATCCTCCCACCACCCCCTCCCTACCTCATAAATTACGTGTGACAGGGAAACCTGTATTTAAAAGTAATAAAAGTATTTTATACGTATTTTGAGGGGTATTTTTCGATAACAAGGAATTTTCGCTAATTCAGAAGTCTCAAACTCCCCTGCCTTCCGGATTAAGGGACTTTTAATGTAATAGGAAGAGCGAGATGGAAGGATGTCATTCTTAGTACCCCATTCTTTTGTTGAGAGCAAGCACACATAATACTGTATAAGGATAATGAAGAAGTGATATATGAAAATTAAAATTCTCTCACCTTTTATGACAGAATGGCGGCCAGACTGGGCAGTGTTGCGTGTGAAGTCAAGGGTAATCCGTCTTGTAGTAATGTCCAGGTCAAAAAGTTCTAAGGTCCTCACAGTCTGCCATATAGACAAAATATGGCTCAGTTATTCCATTCTTCAGCACTTATGGTTGCTGAAAACTGAAAACCTAAATTTGGCTTGCATTTCCCTTTTTTTTATATTTATGGTTAGTCAACAAACTAATAAGAATATCACTATGCTAAATCATGTTCTTTTCTCCACCCAAAATACCTGATTCTGCAGGCTCTCCCCCAAGATTGTTGATTATGTGGGTGGGGGCTGTCTCTAAAACAAAGCATTTCCTACAGAAATTATTGTCAAAATCACTGAAATCACAGGATGTACTACAAGAAATTATATATATTTCTACTATGAATTCCTGTTGTGGTAACTTGTAAAAAGTGACCAAATTTACATTACTGGGTCACACCAGTATAAAATAGAATTTATCACACACCTCAACTTCTGTGTTAGATTTGCGATTTGTGGTCTTTGTGTAGGATATTCCAAAGGGCCAGAGGATGTTGTGGAACTCAAGAGAAGTGCGTTGTCTGATACGCCCGGGTCCCAGCACAACTGTGACACGGTCAGTTTTCACTTTCAATGTAAACTGAGCATACAATACTCCCAACTCCACTGTCACATCTCCTGTAACTGGGAACTGAACAAAAAAAACACAACCTTGAAATAGTAAAAGGTTACACAATAAACCCTAAATATGACAGCACAGTTAGAGCTCCAGTCTTGCCAACTTATCTAATTTTCTAACATATGGTGGTGCCCCCCTTAGGATGAGGCCACACGAGCAACTCAACGTGTGAGATAAAGTGCCAAAATGCCAAATCTTAGTTGGCAATTCTAAACTTCTAATTTACTGGATACTGGTAGAGTCAGCATGTTAAAATATGATGTAGGATGGCACCATGCTGAATAGGGCTCAATATTTTCTAGTATAAGTCAGTATATTCCTGGGGTTCAATTTTTTTCTTATGCATTTTTTAGTCTACCGACACTTATATAGTTCTATTCTGGCCAATTACATACTATCTTGTTTAAAACTGGACAGGCCTTCACATGTCTCAAACCCAAGGGATAGCACATACCTTGAAGCCATAATTAATAATAATAGGTTTGTTCTTGGTGTGCCTAGTGGTGATCTGGAAGTTACCCCGGTGACCTGCCTCGAGGAAGTGGTGCTTGAGTGAGGCATGGACAGGGCTGCGCATCCAAGCAGAGGAGGTGGCATTCCAGGTGGGCCACTCCAGGTGATATGTCCCCTCATATCCCTCATTAGTCAGATCCTGAAAAAAAGTTACACAACAATATCTCAAATTATATGATTTTCTTAAGAAAGTGAACTGTCAAAGTAATGTCATGAGAAAAACTGGAATATCAATGTATTGGATGAGTATCAAGGAGCAATGGATATATCATACCACTATGCACCAACAAAATGAAGAATGGAATATAATTTACTGAACTTTTAATGAACTTTGGAAATATGAGAGAAGGAAATGAAAATAAGATAATTGAGTTCGTAGACCGTTGCAGAATGGTACACTTGCTCATACTTGTACTGATTCACTGGATGTCCAACACATACTAAGATCATTGAACAACTGCTTAAGTTAGACACTAATATTTCGGTGACCATCTTGTGATCAAAAACATTTCATACATAACTGTCCTTAAATTACTACTTTACTAATCCTCTGCACCTCTTGAGTGAATAGCCCTTCTGGGATGGTTGGGCAGGCCCCCAGTAAGGCCTTGGCAGGTGAGATAAAGAAAAGCTGCTACTCTTCTACATTGGCCAGCATTTAACCCTTACAGCACAGGTGACTACAAATGCAGTCACCTCCCATGTGTTCCGTACACCGTTGGTGACTGTATTTGAAGTCTGAGCCCAATTCAAATTTGCGCACTGCCTGATTTGTATGATTAGGCTCTCTAGCAAGCTAGCATGTGTTTGTGACACTGCCTGCAATCATCCACGCTCTTACAATTCCTCTCGCTCAGTCTAGCCCAGTCGCTAACTTTGAGAGGATGGAATCTAATTGCTCTTCCCCTGCTCGCCAGTCTGCACCCCGTCTAGCCTCGCCACGTCCTACAGATGTTCGTACTGACTTCGCAAAGACATCATAAGACAGCTAAAGGTTTGTACTTCAATATCATGTACCATTTATTAAACTAGGTTTAGTAGTTTAGACGATTTGAGCCGACAAAAGTTTGTTTACTTTATACTGTCTAGGCCTGCTCTACAGAGGAGGCTAGGTTAAGGGAAATATCTGTGAAGGAATAAGACTTCAACTCATCAAGCAAAATCGAGAGGATATACAGCAGAGTACCTGTTTGAAGTTAAGTGTGAGAGGTTGGCTCTCCCATTTGAGTGCGGAAGTGAAGGTGATGGAGCCATCCGCAGCAGGAAATCCCTCACCCTGCATGTTGCCTGAGATGGTCGTCACATCACTCCCAGTTTCTATAGTTGATCTGTCCAACATCACCCATTTATATCAAACTTTTCAAAGTTCTGGATTCATTAAAACATAAAAGTACTGTAAATAGTATTATCTCTCCTTTACTTCAAACTTGATGGATTTAGCAGTAACCTCCCCGTAGTTTTGGCTTTATTTGTATGTAAAAGTAATATGACTCCACCAAAATGTGTTCTCTGATTGATTTTAATGCTCCAACATTGGACTACAGTACAAATAATGATCATAATACTAAAAGAATGACATGGAAGATGTAAAAATATAATGCATGCCACAGTACACGAAGATGCAATCATATCGATATGTATTTACGAATACAGAATACAAAACTAGTTTATATTGCAGCCCTACCTGAACCAGTGTCGCCCCTCTCGTGTTTCGTAGTGAATGTCAGCCTTGTTGCTATGCCAACCCTCTACCATTGGTAGGTCAAAGGTTAGATGTCCATCCACTGCACCCCTATTGAAAACTAGTGAAGAACGGAGAACCACCTGCTGTGGTCCTGAGGACTCACGTTCCCAGTCCAGGATGCCTGTCAAGTTCAGCTGCTGCCCTTCCCGACGAAACTGTGATGCAGACAAACATAAAGTACTGGTATGTACAGTTGCCTACAATGAAAGTGTTACACATTTTTCAATAGTTGTGAATGGTTGAAATGTATGGCAACTCCCATCCAGCATTTCCCACTACCTGTGGTATGAATTTGTAAAGGAGATGGTGATTGACCGACACGCAAATAGCCGTCTCTTCTTTTAATATCGACATTTGGTATTATGAGAATGTATACATGCTTAATATTATGTCCAGTAATCAATATAAAATTTGTTAATACTCAATATATGAAGGATGCCGCGAAAAAATGCATCCTATACGTATTAAACTGAAAAACAAACATTTGGCGGCACTGGCACTTCATACCCAAACATGACGATCAGCTGATCGAAAATTGAAGCCCCGAGCTGAGTGATGACCCTTACTGTAAGTTCCCCACCCCCTCCACACTCCCCAAAGCGCCTGATGCCACACCTCATAACTCAAACGGTATAATCAGCCTTACATAAAGGAAAAATCCTCACTAATTCTCTTCTATCTAAAGTTTATTAGTGATTTACAAGTAGGCTATTCCCTACAATGAAAATATTAACATTGCTCATATCAGAGTGAAGTTAACCTACTGCCTCTAGAAGAAATGAATAAGTGCTGGTTGTCAATCTTTGAGGTGCTAGCCTTCCCCACCTCATTGTTACTGACACCCATATTATCATGCACTATGAAACCAAACTATGCAAAATGCTGTATATTATCTCCATTCATATTAAGGTTTACAGCTTAGCAAATTAAATATATGTTACACCGACCTGAACGCATTTAATTCAACTGTATACGATATTTCATAAATTTTAAATGCATGAAATCTAACATAGTCAAACATCAGTAAGAAATGATGGAGAAACACGAAATGCCTCGAGAAAAATTCTTTCTAATATGACCCCCTGTTGGATTCGAACCAGAGACTTTTGGGTGGGAGCTCAGAGGAAGAGGTCTGGACTCCCACCCAAAGTTCCTAGTTCGAATCCAACATGGGTCATATTAGAAAGTAGTAAGGAATCATTTGGAGCATTTTCTATAATAAGCTTATATTTAATTAAAATCTTACTGTCATGTTCGGGGGAAAATCAATTCATCACGGTAATCTTATGATGTCTGTGATAAGATGCGCCATCAAAACCAAGGTTCAAATTCACAGATCATAGTATTCAGTCCCAAATGTTGGTATTCATTCATATGAGAGAAACGAGGTATAGTGGAGGTTGGAGCGACGAGATATGTTCATTACAACAGTTAATCCAGCAAAGACACACATGGATCTCCACGATAAGTTATCATTGCGGGGGAATAATAGTAGGGATGAAGGAGAGCAGATTGAGCCATACTGACCACTGAATATTAAGTAAATAAAATATTACAACACCTGCTGCCTATATATTATTGTGCAAATTGTTTTTATAATAAAAAGATAAAGAAAAAATGAATGTAATATAATCGGGTAATAAATCAATACATTTCTCTTTTTACCCCTTATTTGGTGCCCTCGACCACCACCTTTTCTCCATCTCATGATCCTCAAGACACCATGGTGTTTCAGTTCCAGATAGTGTAAGTGTGACCTGTAGTTAATGAGAATAAAATGTCAAAATCTTTCAATTTTCATCGTATTGTAACCATGGCTGAATACAACAATGATTATCTAACAGTCATTCCTCATAAAAACAATCTTCTTTGAAACCAGATATAGATCATTGCATTACAAGGAAAATAATGCATTACACACAACAATCGCAACACCATAATGATGGAATCACGGGTCAGTGAGCAACATCAAGCCTGATAATGGTTAACGAGTGCCATGCAGAGAGGGAAGAGTCGGAGGCAGGAATATAAGAAAGAAATAGACCCGAGGACATCGATTGTATGGAGCACGTAATGACCAAATTGTTTTACACAAATTAATTAATTCCACAATGTTTCACTCTGCAGAATTGTTAATGCTAACAATAAAAAAATATCATAGACTTTCTCCATTAAGTTTCAGGCATCTGTTTCCGATTAGCTGATCCTCAGGTATGTGTTGGTGCCAATGAATGCTTTATTCCAATATGCAATTTACTACATATAGTATGCAATATTTTTCATTGTAGCCATCTTATGTTGTGTAATTATAAATTCAATTTCGATTATTAGACTTAAAATGTAGCATGGCGACGTAATGATAATACCAAATATTGAAATAAACACAAACAGTAAACTGTGTATGTACTTAATGTGTCAGCCAATCACCAGCTCTGTTACACTCATACCACAGGAAGTGGGAAATGCTGGGTAAGAGTTGCCATACGTCTTAACCATCCACAACTATTGAAAAATGTGTAACACTTTCATTGTGGGCAACTGTACATTCACTCGATATGGCATCACTAAGAAATTAACTTATGGACTATACTGTCCTGTATGTGCATGAATATTAGGGACCCCTTTTATTGTACTGTCTTTCTCCTTTGTAGATAGCACTATGCTCACCTCCCCAGAGAAGCCGTACTTGGCTCTCGTGAGATCAAGTGACATGGTTGGCTTGATAATAAGAAGTTGCTGGTCAGTATTTATGTGATGCTCTGCAGTGGCCTTGAAAGTGAAGGGGTCAAGTCGGGGCCATAGCAAGTAAAGTGTCAGCTCCCCGGGGTCTCTTGTCACCTGCCGTACTTTGCCTCGCAGTATAAGTTGACTTGGAGACAAGAAAGTGAATTAGTGGTTTTTTGCTTTATTTATTTATTAGCAGCATAACTACAGATGACAAGTACTACCAAACAATAATCTTAAAATACACAGGAAAAGAAAAGATGAGATGGGAATCTACAAAAAATGTACAGGTCGATATTGCATCATAAATAGAACATTCAAACAATAAAGAAGCATGATACACATGGAGAGAGTGGAGATAACATGATGAGTTGACTGTGCCTTTTTATCTAATATAAACTTATTTGCATATGCAAATATTACTGTAATCAGAACCAGCTTAGAATTATTCAAACTACTGTACAGTACAGACTCTTAAATTAACATACACCCACATTTTACCTTAAAACTAATGGACTTTTGAGGAGTACAGTGATAATCATTGCCAGTACCTAAGGTGATATGATACTTACTCCCAATACTCATCATTACTCTTGAACTCTAACTCCCCTTCCACATCAATCATATCTGGAGCAGAGTCATTTGTAAGGTCAATCTGAAGCATGTAGGTAGTGCCCCGAGCCTCTTCCTCATCCTTCAGTGTTAGAGAGATATCCCCCTCAACTTTACTGAAGGCCAAGCTTGTAAAAGTGGCCTCAAGATTTCCGGCCCCCATGAAAGTCACACAGTCTATCTTCAAATGATATGGTGAACGTGCTTGGCTGGGAAAAAAAAAAAAAAATATCCATTACATAGGAGACTGTACCCAGAAGAATATGATAAGTGTCTGACATTATTGTGGTCCAGTACTGTATGACAATAATAGTAATATTGAAAAGACAACATACAGAATGAGGAATTTCTGATACCAGCTGAATGACTGTCTGGTGTAGACAAAAGTTAATGAAAATGGTGAATATCTGGTGGATTTTTTTATGCAGAGAGAGGGTTGTTCCTTGTAAATGCATTTGAACAGATGATGATATACTGGGAGGAGCAGATGAATAAAGTAGGATATGACGAATATTAAAGTCCTATTTTACCCTGTCCTGGCCCTGGAACTCTCCACTCCTTATAAATGGATATGATTATATATTATATACGAGAAAAGAAAAGTGAAACCAGAGACAATATAACATCACTCACTCTAGCATAAGGTCAAACTTGAAGTTGTGGAAACCTGTGTGTGGAGTGGCAATGTGGAATGAAAACTTGAAGGGCTGACGCTCCACATTAGTGAGTCCAAGTTGTAATGTGTAGCTTCCTTGTGTCCCATCATCATCCGGAACTATCTGTTACTCACCATCACAAAGGTAAAGATCACAATCAATAAGCCAAGTTAATCAAACTCCCATTATCTTTGCCAAAAAAAATTGTGTTTAGATTGTCATCAAGAGATCAAAGTGATATATATCATCAAAGCTAGATAAATTATCACCACCACAGAGTCCCCACTCCTTAAAACTGAAAGGGGATATTGACGATGATGATGATGATCTCTCCCCGTAAGTGTGGGGTCATCTTCGGGCAAATAAATTTATGGCAATAGCAAGTGTACAATAATAAAAGGGGGATCACATCCAAATGGGATTACTATACTCAAAATTTCCTTATTCCCCTGGGAAAGGTATCCTCCCCATGGTAACTAATATACATCTGACATTACTCACAGCAAAATAACTAAAATGTAGTCACCATGCTGAAGGGAATAAGGGACACACTTTCAAGTTGCCATGTTTCATAAACCAATACAGTATACCTGTATAATAGCAGATTTTAGTTTAATTTTCTCCTTGCCTTCTAATAATTTATCATTCTAGAGGTTGTGCATTACTGTTGATTGTGTAAATATGTTGACTGGAAAGAAAATTTATGGATATCAACTGCATCCATGTCCATATATAATTTCACACGTATAGGGTACAACTGTATCTATCTCTACATCTTCAAAACATTACTACTTTCAGAGCCTATTGACTATCATGCGAGACATTATTACTTTTACTTGAAACTATACAAATGTAAGCACCTACCTGCACATTAACTTGCCAATCATAGTCGTCCTGAAACTTCCAAAAGAGGTCGCCCTTGTATGTCCTGCTGCTGCTTGTGAGAACCAACTGGTTCCTGTAGCCTCCCTCCTGTGGCTGACCCAACAAGCTGATAGTGGTGTCACCAAGATCATCCCAGGGAGTTGATAGTGTTCCTTCCAGCTGGTAAATGTATAAAAGAATGTGACTATGTTCAGACACTGGATAAATGAGTAACATGCGCGTGATGCATGTACAAGGTTTCCATATATTCTACAAATTTTGTCATGCATTCCATACTATATATATTAATGAATTACAGTAGTTTAAGAGTTAGTCAATTAGTTTTCCATGTACTGAAAGCCATTGCCAGTGCAGAATTTCAAATGACGCGCAATAGGTGCACTCCATCACATGATTGGCAGTACAGCGCTCCCTCGTTATCAACGGTTTTATTATCGACGGATTTACTCTACCGTACTCTCTTGTTACTAAAAATAATTCTAAACTTGAGCAAAAATATGGAAAATGTATGTTTTGAATGGTTGTTCATTCTAAAAGGGTAGACCTAAAAGCGAAAGTGTAGTGCGTGAAGAGTGAGGGTGATATCACGGTTGATAAGTTCAGTTATCACCAATAATACATGAGTTTCTACTCATACAAATACATTTCCTTAGTTTCTATTAATTATTCTTGGTCACTTTCTCTTACAAACACTTGCACTTTTCACCATATCAAAGTATGTACCGGGATATGTGCTAAAAGTATGAAAAATGCCCGTTTTGAGAAGTTGTTCACTATATAGGGGTTAGGCTTATCGCGAGTGTAACAAGGGAGCGGGAGGGTGAAAAGTTGTTCACTATAAAGGGGTTAGGCTTATCGGGAGTGTAATGAGGGAGCGGGAGGGTGAAAGTTGTTAATTATAAAGGGGTTGGCTTATCACGAGTGTAACAAGGGAGCGGGAGGGTGAGAAGTTGTTCACTATAAAGGGGTTAGGCTTATCACGAGTGTAACAAGTGAGCGTGAGGGTGATAGTGGGGTAGTAATTTTAGTTATCACCAAAACTCATTGAATTTTTATTCGTGCACGCACATTCCTTTGTTTGAATGCATAAATTTGGGTAACTTTCTCTTCAAATCACTTCCACTCTTCTTGGAAATCATCTAGTTAAGGACGACCTACTTAGGGGGGGAACACTGTACATTTATTTAACATACCGTAAAGCGGTATCGACGGTTTTGTTATCGACGGCCATCTTAAGAACGTAACCCCCGTCGATAATGAGGGAGCACTGTATATCCTTCATTGTGGCCTGCCTCTACTAATAATTGTGTCCCTGCATGGGAGTTAAGAGGAAATTCAGAAATCTAATAGCATGATGATTCTCAGAAAGATGTACCAATTTTTGCCAATTCGCCAAGGTAGTGTCTGAGTTACAGACAAAATCATAGACACTGTTCTGAAATTTGTTTTACAGCCAAGATTCCCACAATAATCCTACCATTTGAATATAGTTGCGCTGAAACTTGACTGAAGCATCAAAGACTAGGTCTCCCTCTTGCCAGCTCAATTTGGCAAGCATGTGAGACTTCAGGATATCAATGGCTGTCAACTGCCACATGAAAGAACCACTCCTGAAAAAATAAAATATTCTTTTACAAAAGGGATATTCAGAGCTCACTTTATGGTACCATTAACCACCTAGCCGCAGGCATTATCTATCTCGGTAGCTCCCTCGCCCATGTTTCTCTCCCACACTCTCGGTCACTATGTAAACAACACATTTGATGGCTGATAGCTTGTAAACCACTCAAACTACATAAATAAATGATACAGGATATTGAAGTACAAACCTTTAGCTGTCTCCTGATATATTTGTGAAGACTAAAATGACATCTGTAGGATGGGTAGCCACCTCACAATGACATGGACTCAAAATTCACTTTTACACTCTATTTACATATCTAAGTAAGTTTTCACACTCTAATTTCATTATAAAACATGTTAGAATCACATTTTTCAACACAACAATATGAAATATAATGCCACTGTTGTTTTTATGTACATATACCATATGGTAATTACAGAAAAAGAGGAGTGATGAAAATATGTCCTTCTACTCTCACAGTTCAAGCAACACTGACTGGTGCTGGCTGAGATGGCTGTGGAAAGTCCCTGGCTGCCACCAGCAGTGTCACCAGGTCGAAACTAGCTTGTTAGGGACCGCGCAATGCTACAACCGCGGTGCTCCAGACTTGTTGCTAGTGTCGAAATATTGCTGCACCCGCAAATTAAGGGTTAATACTGTACTGTATATCATTAATCAACACTCTCTGTTATTAGTGGTATTGTAGCACATACCTCTTTGATAAACCATACACAAGTTGTCTTTTTACCTGAAAGGATCATAAGGTGAAGAGAAAGATCCTTGGATATTCTTGGTTGTGCCTGTAGTGATCAACTGAAACTCTCGGCCATCAGCAGTATTTACTTGACATTCAAAGTGGCCCTCAAGATCATCATAAGGAAGCTGGTATTCAAGGTTAAGGTCCAAAGACTCGTACCCAGCCACTGGAGTTATGATAGACAATTGTAAATTGCCTTTTTCCTTCCTGGCAAATTTTCCTAACACCTCAACCTGCAAGATGATAATAACTGCTTGGAGAATTGTGGTGGTACAATGGGAAAAAAATAAGAGAGAATGAAAAAAGATACCGTATGAGGGGAAGAAGATATTATATTCAGATGTGTGTCAGTGAAAGAAAATAAATTAAAAAATATAATACAAGTCAATGCTGCAAAAAGGTATTTGGCCATATGGGCATAAGACAGATAGAAGTAAGATATGTGAGGAGTAAGATACAGTATAAATATGTGTGTCAAAAAAAATTAATATGGTAAGTAACGGTAGTTTTTGCCAAGGCAGCTGCTTACCCCATTTACAACAAAGGCACAACATACACGCTATATACCGACCAATTGATCTGATACTGGTAGCTATATATTGTCCTAAACAAAAAAATCTGGTGCAAGACATGCAGAATCCTGATAAATCCGGAAGATCTACTATAATGAATTATGTTATCAAGAATTATGCTCATCAACATTATACATTACAACAGCAAATTGAAACAATAGCATAAAGCACTAAACCAGACAGATTAGTAAGATTACACCATACCTTGGTGAATGAGGAGGTCTGAGAGCTAAGGATAAGGTTCAGAGTGGTGCCTGACTGCCAGAAGTAGCTCCCCACAGCCTCCAAAGTGGCATCCTCCAAATTCTCTCCTAGTGACTGCAGAGGAAGTTCAGCAATTGCATGGCCATCCACACCTCCCTCCTTTTTCTGTTCAGGAACAAGAAAACAGTATTACATATTGCAAGTAATTCATCTTACTATAAAACAGTATCCAGTATAAATGGAAAACTAATTATGCTCAATACCAGTTTACCTCCAGTTCAACGTTGATTCTAAGGTGTTTGGTAGGCCCGTACTTCATGGTGAGATCATAGCTGACTTCTGACATGGTAGAGTTGTCACAAATGTCAAGGAAAATTGTGTGTAGCTCTGGAAGTGGTGTGTATAACTCCACCGCTACCCGTAGACGTGGCAACTGACCTTGCTCATATCGTGCTCCTAATCCATACTGGGAATGTGATATTTAGTTTGATTGATAACCTACAACATGTAATACGGCATTCAGTCAGATCAAGTATTGAGTATATATCAAATCAGACCTTACATATATTTATTGATTTCACAGTCACTATACCTGTATAACATAACACTAACTCTTTCAACAATAATATCATTTCCAGCCCATCCAGCATCAACACCAGATGGTACTTGCTGCAACTTACATACCTTTCGCTCTCCAAGCTGACCAAAGATCCTAGGATGAACCTTCACTTCAGGGTGTAATTGGAAAAGATTTCTTATTTCTCCCTTAATTGTCTGTAGAAAAAACAAAACTGAAATAGTTAAGGGTCTTAATGTGACATATATCCATGAAATTAAGCAAGAATATTTACTTCAATCTCAAAACAAAGTTAAGATAGGAATGTACAGTCGGCAGCATAAGTTCACTGCATTTCACCTGCAAAACTATGAACTTAATGATGTTGTAACACTATTGAAATGCAGATATAACAGACACACTTTTCACATAGCAAATTATACATGTTATTAGAAAAGAAACTGGTTCAGAATGTAACTTTATCTGGTCATATTAGCATTACATAGTACACGTGATGGACGCGAATTTATGCTGCCGACTGTACATACAAGAGAGGTCCTTCAAGCTTATCAAATATTTGCATGGCCACATGGATAATTCATATGATATCAATCTGGAGAGTCCATACAATTTGGAATATGTATTAAACCTGTAACCAGTATACCCAAGTGACCCTGTAATGCTGCTTTCTTGAAAGGTACAATATATTCACACAATGCTTCTAAATATAGTAAAATGAGCCCCCTTAATGAACAGCAAGTTGGTGAGCTCTTGGGACTGACTTTGCATATGTGACTAAATCAGTCCCCACAAGACACAGAAACATACATACCTCATAACCAGGGAAGGGAGTAAGAATGGTGCAGCTGATGAAGAAGTCAGTGAGGGACTCCACTTGACCAAGCAGCTCAAATCCTGCATCTACCTGGTCATTCCACTGGATTCTTGCCTCTGTCTGAAAAGATAAAGGAATATATATATTATATTTGTATCTTTAATGGCACCAGTCCTCCCTGATTATTTCAGCTTTAAAAGAAAAAGAAAGAAAAAAAAAGAGAGAGAGAGAGAGAGAAACCCTTCAAGCGCAGGCCTTCTGGCTTGCACCACTTCTGTAGCTCGGGCCTTTTTCCCGCCTTGCGATTAAAACGTAAATAACACTTTTGACGGCTATATACAGTGTTTAAACCACTTTCGCTACATGAATAAATGGTACGTGATATTAAAGTACATTACAAACCTGTAGCTGTCTCCTGATGTACTTGTGAAGACTAAATGGACATCTGAAGGATGGATAGCCAGCTCAGAATGGCCGTAACTCATAGCACACTTTTCCACTCTCCTGACAATCCTAAGTACGTTTTCATGCTTTAATTTAGTCATAAAACGTGTCAGAATCACATTTCTCAACACAACAATATGAAACATAACGTCACTGTCATTTTTACGTACAGTAGGTTCACATATTGCACATGTTGTCAATGCACAAATCACCTATTGGGCGACGAACCCCAAATCAGCACCTATTGTTATCTTACATACGATGCTTCCACAGTGAGTGTTTTTTAAGTCAGGAGTGGCCCAAATCCGGAGCATTTCCCAGAAGCAAGTCTAAATCCGGCTTCCGCATGACACTATCCGCTCCCCAAAACTCACACTACAATCAGCTGGGTGCACAAAAAACTGTGTTATCAACTTATGTCGTCACCCGCAGTTACCCACACTTGTTGGTGGTGTCGACTTATATCATCACCCGCGGTTTAAGGGTTAGGTATCATAAGTAATGAGACATGAATTGTTTATGCTGGTGGGATGAGATATAAAGTAAAGAAAAAGCTTGTAGTCACATAGTTCAGATTTGAAGAATAGCAATACTGAATCCCCACCTTCATGACACGGTCCTTGGAGTGTCCGATCACAATGATGGCTCTGTCCAATATGTCTTTCATGGTGGTGTCAACATGTATGCCAGCCTTGAAGTGGTGAGGGAGAGTAGCCACCTGACCCTCCACTCTCACCTCTTCATTCATAGGCCACTTCACTATGATCTGTTGGGATGCTCATGTTAGGACACAAAAAAAGCAAACTGTAAGTGTCTATTAGCCCATTTTAATTATGTAACTCTTTGTTAATATACTGCACATGCATTTATTCTATGTTTATACATTGCCAATACTAGTCCAGGTTTTTACTATAACATTCAATAATATTTTTCAGAATGGATATCAAATAAATTTAACTTGTGAATCTCAATGCTACAATTAATTCCCAGGTTATATTCAAACACAGTACCTTCCAACTCACCATACTTTGTGCATTTAAAATCCACACTTTACTCAACACAGAAAACCCTTAAACATAATACAGGGACATGTATCTACAAATTATTTCTGGGGAAAATTGGTAAAAGCTGCCAGGTTCATGACACCATAAACTACAGACACCAAAATAACAACATACATACCAAAAGCTTTTCTTCCATGGTTGTGGGCTCATGGTAAACTCTGAGAGATGTAGTGACCAGCTGCCGGTCCTCGTACACAGAATCCACCGTCAACACAGCCTTCAAGTACTCCATACCATTGTAAACATTACCTAGAACACCACACTTCACCTTAAACAATTTCTTAAGTACTTTAAACTTAATAACATGGACAATGTTTGGACAGTTGTGGAATTGTTCTTCTTGTACTTTAAAAATCAAACCTAGCTTGACGAAGTATATCTGAGGGAAGCAAACTACTGTACTGTATTATCACTGCTGTATACACATTTTCATTACAACTTCATATCTCATTACATCTTCATGATCTTTCATTAGGTAGGTAAGTGAGAAAAAAATATTTCTCTACGATTACAGATACTACTACTGTACTGTACACATGTTACCAAACAGTAAAGTATCCCCAAATTCCGTCTTTAATTTATTCTGAGGTCTCTGAAGAAATTCTACAATAAAAAATCAAGGCCCATGATTAATGAACAATAAATGAAATTCTAGTGAATATTTTACTTTGATGATTCAGTCCTTGGAGTGTCCGAGAACAATGATGGCTTACAGAAGTTTTTCGGATAACATAAATTTCATCATCAGCCAGCAAAACTGCTAAGAAATCATGACATAACTGTCTTCATTCCAATCCAGAAAAAACATCACCTGATTCTTAACACTCCTTGATCTTTCAAGCTAATAACATAATTACTCACCATAACCTGTTTTTTAGACATTTAGACCTTTGCTTGTACTGAGAGCCGCAAATTTGGTTATTGCAAGCTCAAGAGCTCTTCACTAGATACAACTCAAGTACTGTACAGTACTTTATTACTATACTGTGGTTAGACTGACCATGGAACTTCATTTTATAGAAGTGTCCTTCCCATTTGGTGGTGGCTTGGATATTTGTGGATTCAGGTCCATATATGAAGTCTACGGCTGAAGACATCTCCCGATACCCCTCCATGGTTGTGAGGATCTGGCCAAAGAGGGAGTAGCGACCTTCCTCCCCAAAGCTATTATCCTTTCCTTCCAGGGTCACCTCCAAGCGGTCTGTGTCCCACTACAGAAAAAACAAGAAAATGTTTAGTACACTGTACTGAACATGATGATTCAGATTTCCATGATGATTCAGAACTATGGAATCATCTGCTTCCTTCTATATGAGGCGTTAGAAGTAAATCATATAACATACTACTAAAACTCTATTTATCTTTCTTTGAATAGAAGTTTAGAATAAATGTACAATTGAGAAATTCTACTACAGCACCTTTGGTCTAGTGGATAAGACACTTGACTGTAAAGCACGAGACCCCAGGTTTCATATCTGGGCTGAGGAACTGTTCTAGCGGTAATAAGGTACTCGGTCCAAGACTGAGGAAAACTCTGTCCCTGTGAGCAGTAGTGTTCATGTAGATTACTGGTAACTGTTAATTTTCCCTACAGAGTCAATGCAAACCCAGTGCAGTGTCAGCAAGTCCAAATGAATAGGAAGGGTTGGTGTCAGGAGCCACAATATTAAAAATACCTACCTGGGTTGAGAAAATAAGATGGACTGGATTTTTTTATATATTATTTCTGAAACTAGGACTGAGTAATGAGTATGACAAGTATGATTATCAAATAATTAATCTATATATCTTTTGTATTTCTGCTCTTACAAACCAAATGGTTTGTTATACTGGGATAGTGGAAGGATCAAATATATCAACTCTGACCTGTATATAAAAGTTTGTGTCTACAATTCCAGGCTTCTTTTCCAGCAAGACTCCAGTAGTGGCACTGATGAGGCCCTCAAAAGAAGATCTCACATCCAGTTTACTCTCAATGCGATAATTATTGTCCTCAAAATGTTTCTGTGCCAACAACTGAAGATCCAAGAACTCATCTTCATGCCATCTAGCTGTTAGTTTGCCTTCTATTTCATCTGGATTTCGGAAGTACCTGTCAAGTTATGCAAAAAGCATTATTAGCAACTTAACATAAATACTATTTTTTTTAGCATGCCCTGGGTAACAGCACACCAAATACAGTACAATATACCAGTTCAGCAGCAGTTTTACAGCTCTATTTAAATTACTATTTTTATACCCAAAACTATGAACACTGTAACACTCACTTGACCTCCAGATAATTATCCCTCCAATGTGGGAAAGGTGTGCCAACATCAAACATGCAATACAGCTCAGCTGTGTCACCCCTACGGAGCCTCATGGTAACATTGCCTTTGATTTCCTGCCTGGATCCATCTGCTTGTGTCCAACTGAAGCTTCCATCATTTTTGTTTTCCCAGATCATGTCTCTGTCCACATACTCAACTGGAAAGACATAAACTATCAGTAATAGAAGAAAATTTAATTTTTCAAGATCCTGTCTCCATTTATATATTAGGTATGGGGTTCCAGAAAAAAATCTCGGGAGATAAAAGATCAATTCTGTAAAACAACAATATTTCAAAAATAAGTTTCAATAATAAAAATAAATTATCAAATATTCAACAATGCAAAGAGGCACACTATGATCCTGAAAAAATAGAATTACAGTAATCTTTTGCTAAGTCGGATATGGGTGCTGTCAAGTGTCTCGGACACTTATAAATAACTCGGATGTATATCCGCCTTATGCGGAGATTTTCCGGGTGCATCGTCACAAAGGACTACAGCCTGAGAGGTGACTCAAGTTGATTTTGTACAAAATTCAAATTACCATCTCTATACCATACATTTATACCCTATGTTGACTGATCATATAATAGTTATGCTTTAACCGTAACAGGTATGTATAAGAAACTCAATGTTTTTAATTAACTTTATTGCCTGAAAATGGTGATGTACTGATATATAATTGGCTGCATCACTGCCAAGCAAGCCACGGAGCCACACATGCATCGGTCATGACGGTATCACCACAGTGACTCCATGTAGTGTTCCATTATCCATTAACAACCTTAATCTTTGCTGTTATTATAGTCGACTACATAGGAGATGTATCTTTAACGTGAGATAAGATGAGCTATGCGCTCTGTCTATAACTATGGTAGCTATAATTGTTTGGATCAACCCTAAAGCATGGCTAATTGTTGCCACCTTTTCTCCTTCCACTTAACATTATCAACTTTATCACGGAATGTGATGATCTGTCTTTTCTTTGCATCACTACTAATACCACTTGAAAGCTTTCTCTTAATCACCATTGAAAGGAGATTACTGTATGAGAAGTAAGCACAAAAATATCACAAAAATCGCAGGAATAATGTGTCCTTGTGGTAACAGTACGCCATGACTGATAAACTGACTGAGACCAGCTCTGATTCCCACACTTCCTCACCTATTACCACACCACACCACAATACCACATTTCATGTTAATATACATTATTAGATAAGTTTCTGCAGTATTATATCCTCTTTTTGTGAAATTGTCATGTTTTTATGTGTGCGCATCTGCGTATGGGAAACAGAGATACGAGTGAAAGCACATGTAGTTTTGCGAGCTGTTGTGCATGTGTTCAGTCGTACACGTAAAATTTAAGCCCCCGGATACCTTGGATCTTCGGATAACTCGGACAAGGGTCACCCCCCAATTGATCCGAGTTAGCTAAGGTTTACTGTATATAATGATACTGTAATGCAATATATTTCTGCATAAATAAATACTAGGCTTTAAAAAAATCTGAGCAATCACAACACCAAGGTGAAAGCCTGATATAGACATGGTAAGTTTACACATTGAATTATGGGACATTTATACACCCTACAATATTTAGGGCTTCAAAATCGCACACTGGTAATCCATGACTATTTTCTACTGTGAGTCGAGATACGCCAGTAAGCAGTTGGTATGGAAGAATTACAGTACAGTATACTGTACAATGAGAAAGCAGCCAATACTCCTCTTTAGTGTGCTTGTTTTCTAGAGACATAATCAACACTAACATCGACGGTGAGTCATCCAATTGGTGCGGTAGTGCTGGCCAAGGAAGTAGAGGAGACCTTGGAGGGTGAAGATTGTTTCGTTCTCACTTGGAGTTGCATATGTTGCCTCTATCATTAATTTCTGGTTTGGATCTCTGAAAGAAAATGTAAAAGATTATGGTAAAAAATGCTTAATGTAGGTTTTAGTAACAAATACCAATTACTGTAGTCAAAATCTTTTAACCAAACAGAATTATAATTGGATCATTATAAGCAATAATCATAATTACTGGCTATAGCAGCTAATTATTTATATGTATTCTAGACAAAGGTTTGAAGAGCTTGTGTATTAACCACTTTAGAGAGTAATACTTTGTGGCTGTCTTTCGTTGGTTAGAGTTATCAGTGACTTTCATTTATGAGGAAAAAGGAGTGGCTAGAAATTGCCCCATCAAGTTTTTGTAGCTTGTGCTTAGTCATGGCATATAGGCAGGGTCACAAGCACTGCACACACCACAATCATGTCTCATAGGATAAAAAGATTAAGTGTAAATTATGGGCTTAACCCTATTACAGATTGCATGAGAGCGAGGGAAGTTTTCGATACCTACCTGTTAGCATCCCACTTGATGAGCACCTGAAGTCCTCTCTGGTTAGCCTGCAAGATGTCTGCTGTGATACTCATATGTATATCCCGTAGTCTGAAGTAGTGAAGCAGATGGATTGTGTTATGTTCTAAGTAAACTGGCATACAATCCAGTAAACTAACTGTAATATGGCTGATTGGTGATATTATAGAGATGAAGTAACTCATCATTTATACCCTATTCCTTGAATATGGCAGTGCGTGACTGAAAGTGTACTCTTGATAAGTTTTGAAAGAAATATCAAAATGTAATTATTTCCGTCAACTGTCCTCATTTTACACCATTCTGTGTTACATTGTAACTGATCCAACACTACTCTGACTATGAACAATAACTACAAAACTAGCCTGCTTCACAAGCCTCAACTAGTATAGAATAGCAGATCTCAAATTAGTTGCCCAGATCAGCTAGAACATGAGCATGGGGTGTCTGTATAGTCTGACACCCCACTACATGATGGAACAACCAAACTCGGGACTGCTCGGCCAGACAGTTTGGGGAACTACAACAACAACAACAACTAAATTGTCCCTGGGATGCGTAATCCCTTAGAAAAATTTATTTGGACACACGCATGGTCTTACTAGAGTTAGCATCAAGAGTATTTTTCTCTACTGTACCTTTTACTTATATTCATCCATGTAAAAAACTTGACATGTTATAAAGGTAGTGTATTTTGTTTTTGAAATGTGTCATGATGCATACTGCATTCACCAGCATAAAAAGTTATTATACTGTATATAAATTATAGATGGTAGATGACAGGATGTACAGGGAGAACTAAGGAGGGAAGAGGTTAGGAAAGCAATAGGAAAGTTGAAGATGGGAAAGGCACTGGGGATGGATGGCATAACTGCAGAGATGCTGAGGTGTGTGTGTGGGGGTGGGGGGTGGGGGGGGGGGATTGGAAGAAGTGGTGGAGTGGATGCTGCTTATATGCACATTGGCTTGGAGGCAGGGAGAGGTGCCAGAGGACTGGAGGAGAGCCATACCCTGTACAAGGGTAAGGGGAGTAGGGATGAATGTGGTAGCTATAGGGGAATAAGCCTTCTTACTGTACCGGGGTAGGTGTATGGAAAGGTCCTTACTGAGAGACTGATAGAAGTAACAAGGAATAAAGTCAGTGAGGAGCAGGGAGGGTTCAGAAAGGGTAGAGGATGTGTGGACCAGATATTTGCATTAAAATCAACAGTGGAGAAATATATTGGGAAGGGTAGGAAGTTGTATGCTGCCTTCATGGACTTGGAGAAGGCATACGATAGGGTTGATAGGAGAGCTATGACAGTGGTGTTGAGGATTTATGGTGTTGGGGGTCTTTGCTGAAAGGCATTGAGGCCTTTTATGCAGAGGCAAAAGTATGTGTGCGGGTAGAGGGTGATCGAAGTGAGAGTTTTAATCTTAGTGTAAGGCTGAGAAAGGGGTGTGTTATGTCACCATGGCTGTTCAATATATATATGGATGGTTGTATGAGAGAGATGAAAGCCAAAGTGAATGGACTAGGGGTGAAGTTGAGAAAGAATGAAGTAAATTGGTCCTTGGTGGCAAGTTTATTTGTGGATGACACTGTTTTGATGGCCGAGAGTGAAAGGGAGTTGCAGAGGGTGGTGGATGAGTTTCAATCCGTGTGTAAACGAAGGAAACTGAAGGTGAATGTGGGTAAAAGGAAGGTGATGGTATCTGAGAGGGCAGAAACTGACATGATTGACTTTGCCACACCTTACAGAGTGGGAGTACTGTACCAACTGGGACTAAGTGTGAGATAACTCTGAGGGGTGAGAGGATGGAGGAAGTGAAGGAGTTTAAGTACCTGGGTACAGTTCTGTGTAAACATTGAAATATGGATGGAGAAATTAGGGAGAGAGCAATGAGGGGTAGACAGGTCATAGGATCATTGGGGAGGATTATGAAGGGTAGAAGTGTGAGTATGGAAGTGAAAAGGGGACTAAGAAATAGTATAATCCTGCCAACACTGACATATGCATCCGAGACATGGACATGGAGTAGGGCTCATCAGTCTAAAATAGGTGCAGAGGAAATGAGTTACTTGAGAGGAGCATGTGGAGTTACTAGGTGGGATGGAGAAAGTAATGAGAGTGTGTATGAAAGATGTGGTATGAGTGAGAAGGCAGCTGGTATTGAGTGTGGAGTGGTTGAGAGAGTGAAGGGTAATACATTGAGGTGGTTTGGACATGTAGAGAGAATGCAAGGTGAGGAGTTTGTAAAGAAGGTGTATGGAAGTGAAGTTGTGGGACCTGGTGTGAGAGGCAGACCTCTGGTTAGATGGCAGAACAGAGTGGAAGAGTATGTAAAGGAGAGAAACATGAGGGGCAGAGGAGGGCTTGACCAAGTAAGGAGGGAGTGTTGGAACAGGGAAAACTGGAGACATTTCTGCTGTGGCCACCCCCTTGGGGGGAGTTCCCGGAGGGAACGAGGCATCAGAGCTATAGATAGATAGATAGATAGATAATTATGGCTGACTTATGACTCTGAAGTATTTTTTTAAGTATAGTATAGTACAATACAGTTCTTCCCTCTTTGTTTTACCTGTCAAGATGTATGTCACTGGTAAGTGTGATGACTGTGCCTATATTGAGTGCTGCATTGATAGCGTACAACTGGTTGGGCATGTGCACCTCTAACTGCAGCTTGTGTGTCTCTGTTTGCAACTGATCAGTGTCACTCTCATAGGCCAGCACCACACGGTACATGTGACCAGCATTTGTCAGCACCTGGCAAGGAGTGAAAACACACAAAAATGATCACAGTTTAAGTAGTGCTTCTTACTAGCTGAATACTATATTAGAATACATAATTTTTACCAATATGAGTTCTGTGTCTGATTTATCTTTTAAATTACGGGCTGAAGATAAACCATTAATACTATGTATAACTCATCCTATCAATATTACTCTTTGAGTGGTACAGTGGTGAACCATATTTCACACTTTTTAATAGTTCTGAAGAAATCACACAAAATCTTAAATCACCAAATCTGAGGCATTAGATATATACAGTATAAACAAGGTTAATTGGTTCCAGAGTTTCATGTGACTTCATCATCCTGTCACCTATGGGATACTACGGCATCTTTATGGGACTTATACAGGAAACATAGAGTAGGTACTTGTGGGGGATGAAAGACCTAAACTACCCACATGAAGAACAATTCCATCAGTAGTTTAAAATTAACAAAATTTCTTCTATTCATAAGAGTCTGAGGGCTCACGTGTGTGTCGAGGCTGATCCGATGGCCATCTGCTTGGAAAGTTGCATTGATCTTGGTGAGTCCATACGAGGGGAGGCGGAGTTCTAGCAGGAGGTTGTGTAGGTGCTCCAAGCGAGTGGAAAGGTCAGCATAAGCTCCAGTGACTTCCACCAGCCAGTGTTGTCCTGACCTTAGACTTCCATCAAACTGGTTAAATGGAGGAGTGAAAGACCCATGATATATTGACAATACAGTATTTGTGTGTGTTTGCGAGAAAAATTCTTATGCCCTGAATTATAGACTGTGCCTTAAGGTGCGGTCACAAGAGTCATTTTTTCGTCAATTTTTTACCTGCAATATCAACTCGGTTAATTTTGGCTTAAATTGACGAGATTTCGGCAATTTTCACAACACGATCCTGCTCGTCAAGTGTTGACAATATCGAGAACAAATATGGCCGCTGATGATCCATCTGTAATGTTATTAAGCCTAGAAAATTATATTAAAAGACACGTGTGCTGGTGAAATGACAAAAATGGACCAAAATGATGCAGCAGAAAGTGGCTGTGGTGGTCCCGCTTGGCGGGAAAACAAATAAAGTTCATCAACGACGACGACATATTTACCCCCTCACTCCCCTCAGATCCTACTGCTGTATTGTTCTTGTCGTTACTGTTATGACAAATAACAACAAAGTACTGTGAACCCAGACCTCTGATACCTCTTTGTTCCAACACGGTGAAATGCCTACAAATAAAGAAACTAACCTAAATAGAGTAAAAAGTTAGAAGGTACTAAGCTAGCCGACGGGAGAGAGAGGTGGTGTTGGTCTTCCCGCCAATACTGTGTTCGTTCTTCCGTCGTAGCTCTGACTTGGTCGTTATCCTTAACTTCTTTAGTTACTTCTTGAGGCTATTGCAGGCTTTAGATTTTCAAATTGTATTGAATCTTGTTAAGAAATAATCAAAATTACAAAAAAATAACATGCTTTAACTTTGCTTAATTTATATTTATGGTGTATCTTGACCCAAAATGAATGGATTCGAACGATACAGCACCTCCGTATCCTAATGAACAACCAGCCTTATTTCCCTACTATACCCAGTTTTCCCTTGTCATTTGGCAATTATATAATAATATTTGTTATATTAAAAACATAGTAATGTGTCAGATATTCTATTTAAGGCAAGAAGTTTGGACACGTTGCTTTAAGAGCCAGTATACAGGGTGTATCGCGACGTATAGCAATTAACTTACACCAGAGATATAAAATATAATTTTGAGTATATTTTGTTGTATAAAGTATGCTGTGTGTGATCTCAGTATAGTATAATGAATACTGATAAAAACTATTTAAACTTGTGTTGTCAAATGGCGGTGAGCGTCGAAGGGAGTGGTAGCCTAATATGTTTTTGGACCAAAGAGGCCTTATTTATTTCATCTTAATAAGTTTTATAATGATTGCAATATTTATGTGATGTTCTATAACGTATATTGAATCTTATTTTCAATGCAGAGGGATAATACCAGACCTGTATAAGAAGAAAATCCGTGAAATGTAGGGAAATACTAAGGCTTGTAATTTACCTAACCTCCAAAAGATATTAATCATATTTCGTCGAATATTATTTGTAGGGGCCTGGTATTATCCCTCTGCATTGAAAATATGATTCAATGTACGTTATAGAACATCACATAAATATTGCAATAATTATAAAACTTATTAAGATGAAATAAATGAGGCCTCTTTGGTCCGAAAACATATTAGGCTACCACTCCCTCCGATGCTCACCGCCATTTGACAACACAAGTTAAAATAGTTTTTATCAGTATTCATTGCACTTTACTGAGATCACACACAGCATAATTTATACAACAAAATTATATTTTATATCTCTGGTGTAAGTTAATGCTATACGTCGCGATACACCCTGTATATTCAGAAAAAAATTATTTGTAGGGTGCAGGAGATGAGCTGTACCACAAAACCAACCACCGAATTGCCGAAATATGCTCAAACCTCGATTAGCTCGTGTGACCAGACACAGTTAAAATTGCAGGTGAATAATAAAATTGCAGGTGAATAATTGACGAAAAATTGGCTCGTGTGACCGCGCCTTTACTCACATTTTATCCCATTCATCATGCTAGCTATAGGAGGTAGTAGGGATAGAAACCCCCTCTATCCATCTGACTGAAAAAATGTCTACTCCAATAAATGAAGAGTTGAAGCACAATGACCCCCCACTCCTCTATACTCTTTAAATAAGTAGAGCCATGGAGGGAGATGGAAATGACTCATTGAATATCTAACCTTGTTAACTGGAACCATAAACATGAAATATATCTAGCTACAGTTCTGATGCCTCATTCTATTATCATTGTCTTACACTGATTCTGATTACTGTAAAAAGTATGATAGTGCAATTTACTCGTACAATATATTTCTAGTCTGTAAGACTGTTTTTCAAAATTGCATTCTTGGTTACAATAAGCAATTACATTTATGTATACATTATCATTGTGTTAATACAATCAGCTGCCATCATCAATTTGCTTTTATTATACATGCGTAAAATAACTTTTTTTTGCTGACTGTACATTATTTAGTGATATAAAGAGTGCATTTGCCACTTCAAAATACAGCTCTATCAATTTATTTGGGTCCTTTTACATATGCAAATCAGCTCATTAGAAATATTTAGAGAGGACTGAATATACACATATGTTGGTAACTTACACTGTAGATCTTGCCTCGGTCCTCCCGGATATGACCTTTCACCTCCCAGTCCACCCCATCTGTCACCTTGAAAAACAACTGACCCTCTACATCCATCAGGCCAGTTGGTTCCTTCGTCAGGTGCAGTCGTGACTCCACACGCTGGTCTGTAAGGAAAAGGGGATAAGTGATTGTGATATTCAAATTCTGTATATAGACAGAACCACTGTATTTTATGACCATAATTAAGCATAATGAGATTTGTACCTTACTACCAACAAACAACACATGGTGTGAAAGGTAGCACACATTAGAAACAAATAAACAAGTTTTGTACTTAGCAGTCATTTGCTGCACCCCAATATTGGAAACTAGAAATTAGTTAACCACTTAGCCACGAGCATTTTCTATCGAGGCAGCTCCCTCGCCCGGGCCTCTCTCCCGCACTCGAGGTCACTATGTAAACAACACATTTGACGGCTAATAGCTTGTAAACCACTCATGCTACATAAATAATTGATACAGTATATTGAAGTACAAACCTTTAACTGTCTCCTGATGTACTGTCCCAGACAGAACTCTCTGAATTAGATATCATCCTATAAGGTAATATACACTCTGAGTGGCCCTGTGGTGAATCAAACGAGAATCATGATTGGCGGAGACCCGTCGAATCTTACTTCCAGACTCATGTTTTAATTTTCCATGTTAGTACCTAGGTTAGGGGAATACAATGCTAAATCTACAAAGGAAAATCCAGTAAGAAGCAGATTAAAAAATGAGAAATGGAAGATGATAATTATATGGTGCTCATATCAAATCGAACAGACAAAAGGAATATGACGAACTCCGGTGAAACAAAAATGTGCATCCTCTGCGTGATGTATACTCATCTTAGGATCCACTTAGACTTATTTTTTTAGTCTAAGTGCATGCTACCCCATCTCTAAATGGATTTATTTCATAGTAATTCTCTATCTGTAGCACCCTATATAGTTATATGGTAGATTGTATTATGGATGCTGGAAGATGCAAGCTGCATACACAACAATATGATTTGCACGGAGCAGAAGGACAATTAACATTCTGTTATAATTACCTCCTGTATTATCTGTATCGATATGTCAATAATCTATTCATACTTGTTTAGTTACCTCTATAGAGGCAAAACATTCTTATTGAATGCATGTATTATTACAGAGTGTGGTGATCCAAGTGAATCAGTGTTACTATGTTACCATAGCCTAGTGTTGCTCAATTCCAACGCCATTATACTGAATAAAGTTCACATTATGTTAACTCCCCATTTGTAATACTTTACTGTATACTGCACTACACCAATATGACTATGGAGAGCAAGACCCCCATTGTGGCAGGATTTGAACACGGACATTCCTGGCCTAATAACCCTGAATGCCGAAGCTCAAACACCAAGCAATGTAAGACAGTGATGTGTTAGTCAAATATTAGTACAAGCAGGGAGGTATTGTTATCACAAAGTATTGTATATTATGATCACCCACTCTCAGGAATTGTTTCAACAACACTCCTGATTACCATGGTGTGCATGTGTGTGATATGTTCCATGTCACCGAATCATGAAAGACCAATTCCTTCCCTGCTTGCATTTGCGGTTGACTGATACAACACAATCTTATGTTGCTTTTTGCATTTTCCTTTGTAGAGGTAGGATTATCATCATCTAACCTCAGTACTAACAGGGAAAATTAAATCATCTGTGTCTTACAGTAAGATTCGATAGATCTCAGCCAATCAAGAACCCCGTTTCATTCACCAAAGAACCACTCAGCATGCATATTACCTTGTACAATGATATCTAGTCCAGGGAGTTCAGTCCGAGATGGTACTTGAGAAGACTAAAATGACATCTGTAGGATGGGTAGCTGCCTCACAATGACTAACTCAAAATTTACTTTTACACTCTATTTACACTATATTTACATATCTAAGTAAGTTTTCACACTCTAATTATTTTGTTATAGCACATGTCTGAATCACATTTTTCGACACAATATGAAATATAATGTCAATGTCATTTTTACGTACATACTGTATATGGTATTTACAGGTAAAGAGGGGTGATGAAAATATGTCCTTCTACCCTCACAGTTTAAGCAAGACAGACTGGTGGTGGGTGAGATGGCTGTAGCCAAGTCCCTGAGGTGTCACCACCTCGAAACTAGCTTGTTAGGGACCGTGCAAATTTAAAAACTCTACTGTCGAATGAATGTTACACCCGCTCCAGACTTCTTGTTAGTGTCAAAATTTTACTACACCGGCGAATTAATGGTTAAACATAGCAATTCCCGAGGTAGAACCCAATGAAATATCAAATTGAGAGCTTATGAGGTTTGAAATAAACTACTAATATGCACTACAATATATATTAAAGTGATTTGCTGAAGGTGAATTTGAATTTGTCAATGGAAGAAATAAGGGTGAATGTGGACATCTTACTTGTGGCATACTGGATGAGGAAACCAGTATTGGCAACATAATTGTCGTGGAACCAGTCAACACCAAACTTAAGGTCCAAGTTGCGTCTGGGTTGCTGCCAAAAGAAAATGATAAAAGGTTGGAAAACATTAATCCTTTTCTGGATCATACTGTAACTCATAGGCCATCCATAAATGTACTAGGAACCACTACTATTTCTATGTTTAATCTAACTGATTCTTTTCCTACTAATTTACTTCAGTTATTCTGGACTCATAAAGTAAATTTACTTTAGTTTCGTGTATATTTCTCAGACTGAAAAATTTTAATTTCTAATTCTGTGGGTGGACGTAATATTAAAGTCTAAAACTAACCCTACATGAACGAATACAACTCTCGAGCTGCATACTTTGTATCTGTGATAACTGCAATCAATAGTTCCTTTCTATTACAGGAATTCTGAATCAATGACAGGAATCCCCAAAACATTTGAGCTATTGTTTTGAAACACCACTAACAGAACTAGGATATGACACCATGCCAGATTAGTACTGTAATATGCTGCACAGCATATCTGATTGTGGGTTAAAGCTCTGCAGCAAGTACAGTACATCCTCCTATTTTGTGAGAAAATGGTCGACAATAAACCTCGCAATATTAAAAATTGCAAAAATCACACAATTGATTAAATGTATTAATGCAAAATATTCGGCACTTCCTCTCTGGTAAGTATATTTACTCTTCATTTTTACCCAATATTTTCCTCCATCATTTTACGGTTATGACTTTAACACACATAAGTAGAAACATTGTATTATAAGATAAGCAAACATCTTTCATAAAACTCCCTTAAATCTTTATTTCTGCAACTCGAATGCGAACTGGGATTGCGGGGAAGGTGGAGGGTGGTATCTAAGGCAGATAAGAGGCTACTGTGGTCCCGTGGGGCCACCATCGTCACTCTCACTACTTCAATGCAAATTCTCACATCTTGTTGATGGGCTACTTTTTTCAAAAATCCTTCAGAATTCAAACTTATCTTCTTGATGAGTGCTGCCATGATGATAAAAACATACACACAGATTTGCGAAAGACTGAATACGGATGGATACAGAACCACGATAAAAACATACGTGTATCTCAGGCTATTGTTTGCAACTAGAGGCTAAAGCACAAGCACACCTGGGAAATAAACCATGGGCATCGTGGATAACCTCATTTGAGTGATGACATTTCACACCTCATTAACGTTGTCACTCCTAAGCATATAAAAAGTAATGCGAGACAAAAAAATTTCATCAGTTGTTTTCGCAATACAGTGTGCATATTTTGCAATTGCTATAGATTTAGTGTGGCAGTGCTATTTTTGCCAGGCCATAATCACAAAGCTTGAGGACAGCTCGTAAAATAAAGGTATTTTCAAAATCTATTTTTTAGGGGTAACTTTGCAAACTAGGTGGAACACAATATTAAAATGAGCAAAATAGGAGGATTTACTATATACAGTTAAACCTCGATCTAACGGACTAATAGGGGGGAGAGGGTGTCCGTTAAAGCCGATAGTCCGTTACAGCGAAGAATTTTTAGGGGGGGTACGAAATTTAAAAAAAACAACAAATAATATTTTTCTCAAATTTTGTGTGTGTGTGTGTGTGTGTGTTTAAGTACCCCTGTATATGTATGTGTGTAAGTATCCTTGTATCCGGCCTGACCTGACCTTGGGTGAGGTGAGGTGACAGACAGACCACACCTCATCCAACCAGCCTGACCTGACCTTGGGTGAGGTGAGGTGAGGTCTGTCTGTCATCAGAACACACCTTGTCCCTCCCTCCCCCTGTCAGCTACTTATTTTCCTTTCATTCAACTCTGTACTGCTGGAAAGGGAGGTAGTTGCCTCCAAAACATCCATATAAAATACTTTCTGTCTATAAAAAGTGGGTTTTTCTTAGCATGGAAAATATCACTTGAAAAAAAATTTAACTTAAAAATTCTCTAGTTAGTGCTCTAAATTTCTAATACCTCCATTTTCTTTATCTTCCCTAAGTTATACAGAGTATGGAGAAGTGGCTGGTGTATGGTAGACTATTGAATTTTGCCGATTTTTTTTAATGTGCACATTTTTAACATTTTTCTCCAGCGGATTGTGTCCGTTGCATCCGAAATCTGTTGCATCGGGGTTTAACTGTATGGGCTAAGCCAGTCTATTTTCAAGTACAAACTCTGTAAGTGGTATTTCTTAAATATACTTTGCACGGATAGTTTGAGCCACGATGTTTATCTCATCTGAGTTTGGTTCATAGCCTACAGTTACTATAGTGTGATAAATACCTCTTATTCTCTGATGTAACAGTTAAATACCTCTTGAACTTACCTTGATGCTGGCTGTGAAGTTGAAGGTGGTACTCATCTCACTGGAGTAGTATGTGATACCTTCATATAAGTCCACTCGGTAGCTGTCATCCTCAAAGTTTTCACCAAAGTTAAGTTGAATGCTGTTCCTCCGTGAGCCATAGTGGACCTGTATAATACATTATCACTATATATGTAACACCCAAAGAATAATTTATAGCTTTCAAGATATATTCATTTGTTACAGAAACCTGAGCTTCTGTTATGGATGGGCACTAACAGAATGATCTAATATTACTTTTGCTTCCAAATTTTACCTATAAATCACAGTCTGAGTCATCAGCATCTATTTTTTTTAACATAAAGGATAAACTGTATAAAAGTAAAACTGAAAACAAAAACACACTGACCCAGCGATGTAACTGTCCCTTAAAGTTAATGTTTGGAAACTGAGAAGAGAAGAACTTCACGTTAAGCTCCGTCTTGATGTCTGATGTTGGTGACAGAGACTTTGACCAGTCGTACTCAATCCTCACTCTTTCTTCACCTGACGACACCTGTTAAGAGTATACATAGCAATGCTTACTGCTGCAATGAAGTAATAATTATTTATGATAAAATGCTCTAAAATGGGTTAATGGGATGACAATGACATACAGGTCCATTGCCTTTAAGTATTACTATTGTAAATAATGTACTAGAATTTATTATGTAAAATACAACAAAAAGAAAAGAAAATTCCACTGAACTATAAATATTTCATCTTAAATGAACACTTCAACTAACTTAGATGATGGACTCCTAAAAAAGCAAGACTTCTGGTACTGTTTATGAATACCAGTGTGCACAAAGTAAATTCACAGTTGTACCGAAGTGGTGTAGAAAGCATCCAACTGGCCACCCCACTCATTCTCCTTGACACTGAGCTCCCCCTCAATGGTTCCGTTGGCCACCTCCCAGCGGCCTGTCTCCCCCACCGGCACCAGTCCCTTCACCTGCATGTCCAGCTTGAACACATGGGCATCCTGCTTCTCCCGTCGGTCCACCACACCTGTGTGGTTTATCAAGGCAGCTCACCAGATATGCATAGTTTGAAACCTGACAAAATTTGTAGCTGTGGTGACAAAAAGACTATTTGATAATGAATTTTTGTCAATGGCTTTACTATCCCTTCCAACAAAATCTGAAATATAATACAGTCGACCCTCGCATGAGCGGACCCCACTTTTGCGGATTTCGGTTTGGGCGGACACAGAAATACAAAAATACGATCCCGAAAAGCTTTGAATAGCGCGGGCAAAATATATTAATGTTAAAGCTATCCGGTAGGTGGCGAGTCACGTGTCCCCCTCTCTCCCGGCACTGCCTTCCCCTGCCCCTCATATCCTTCCTACCCCCTCCCTAGGGTTTGTTTACACTTCCACGAGTAATCTGAGTCGCTTGGGATGCTCTCTGATAAGCGTACACGCCAAAACAAGCGTACATATGCTTGTGTACACACTGAGAGGGCTGCATATACGTGTCTTTCATGACAATTCATGCCTTGTATGACACTTTAACGCATTTATATATTTTTTTTACACACAAACACATGCAGACACCAAATCATATGGAAATGCACATACAAGCACGCACATACGCAAATACGCACATGTGACACGAGTACATACATGACTTGTATGACACTTCCTATTGTTTTTACTGCATTTATATATATTTTTTACACACAAACACGTACGGAAAGACACCAAATCATATGGAAATGCACATACAAGCATGCACATATATACGTTTTCTCATTTTTTAGGGGGGTTTTAGGGGTAACTATTTTATTACTCATGGCACTGCTGTACGCAAACCAGTAGACTTAGAAAACTTTAGTTCACAGATTCTGGTGTGTAAAATCAAGCTCTACAAATCTGTAATAAAAAATTTACCTAAATGAAATATTAAAAATCACCCTGTTTTTGCGGTACACGCTCCAGTAGCGGTAGGGGAATTGCGGTTCTTAGGGGTTAAAAGGTACGGAAATCTACGCATTTTCAATGTGCGGACTTTTTCAATGTACGGACAGCTGTCCCCCCCAATTAGTCCGCCCATTCGAGGGTCGACTGTAAATAGGTAATCATTAAATATCCATCATCTGAAACCACTATTCCCAAGTGTTAACTGTTAAAGGGACATGTAACTAACCTGAAACTTTGATCACATCTTGGCCTCTATAGGTAACAGTGAAGATAGGAGTAATGACAGCTCGGCCTTGCTTGCTGTGAGCAGACAGACCAGCAGTTAGAGTGGCCACTTCTTGTCCATTTAGTGCCACACTTACATCTGCCCGTCGCTCCCGTTCAGCCAACACATAACGACCTGGTGACAAGAGTCTTGCTATAAGTTCTGTTTTGAGTGGCAAATTATGCACATTTATGGTAAAAACATTAGTGTCTCTCACAGAATTATTTTCCAACAAAAAGATTTCTCCAAACTTTCTGTGGCAATCTATCGATATTGTTCTGCCATTTTCTTGATACTTCAACCTTCCATACTTTGACTAGCTAAAATGAAACATATGTATCATACAAATATTTCCACACGCCTTACTTTTTTTATTAAAATTACCTGTTGCTGATATAGTGGTTTGTGGAGACTGCAGATCCAGGTTGATGTTCTGCGACCTGAAGTTAATGTTGTACCTAATGCTATGCTCTCGAGGGGTTGCTGTGCCCGGAGTGTTAACAGATAGAAGAAAGGTGCGGTATTCCTACAAAAAACAAACATAATTCTAATGTACAACCATGATCATTAATATCTTTCATGTTCTGCAGCTTCTTTGAGTGCTTGCCTTCGGAAGCACAGATATGATTATTTCTTTCATAACATATGCTAGACTAAATACAAACTTTAAATGTCAATAGTTATTACACACAATTGTAATAAACAGTACACTGCTCATACTATAATAAATAAGATACATTCTCAAATAGTATGGTAACCAGTGATCAAACAGAAGTAAAAATCAATAACTGATATTTTTACATATACTTCTGTTATATTAGTATCTCTGTCTATGAATGCTGAGAGGAGAGGGAGATGGCACTCAAACACCATGGCCTAAAGCCTTATGAGGAAAGATGGCCACCAAGTAATATGACTCTCCCTAGAAGAGATAAAGTATGCTGAAACCATGATTTAAGCCAATGGTTAATACTTTGTAAATATCAATACCATATTTAGATACATACGATACCTGCAATTATGAAAAGCATATACAGGTACCTAATTTGATCTTCATGTTAGGAATAAGAGAAGCTGAAGACATGCCTTTTTAATCCAGTCTCCACATTGGTACTTCGGTTCTCGAACTTAATCCGTTCCAAAAGGCTGTTCGAAAACAGAATTATTTGAGAACCAAATAAATTTTTCCCATAAGAAATACTGTACATTGGATTATTCCATTATAGACCTCCAAAAATCATGTATTATGAAGCATTGTAAGTATAAATATTGCTTATTTATACCTGTATAATAATACAGTAAACCTTCACTAACTCGGATCAATTGGGGGGAGACCCTTGTCGAGTTATCCGAAGATCCGAGATATCAAAGGGCTTAATTTTAATGTGTACAACTGACTGCAAGCACACCCGCCCTCAAAACTACATGTGCTTTCACTCATACTTCTGGTTCCCATACACAGCTGTGCAAACACAAAAACATGAATATTTCACAAAAATGGATATATACTGCCATACCGGGCGGCGTTCCCAAGTGTAACGAATCTGGTAGGATGTCAGTGTGGGATCTGTCTTGAGAAGAACTAGCTGGAGTTGTGATGGTCCTGTCAGAGGGTAGAAAGGACTCTCTGGCACCCTTGAAGCATTAGGGTACTGAACATTCCAACACAACTTGCTCCCTATATCCTGTTCATAGCCGGAGCACCCAACAACTTCCATCCGGTCATTTGTCACACCCTGGACTGCTTCCCTCGAATGCTGTGCATTCGCATCATTTGACCCATGCACCAGAACCAAGTTTGTCCTGTAAAATATTGGGATTTCCATATTTGTTAAATAAAGTGTCCAAATATGAAAACAATGTCTAATACAAAATTTAACTTTCTGCACTACCAAACTCTTCTCTCACTTTTTTACAACAATATACCATTAAGGGACTCTGTGATGTAGTCAGAAAATTGGAGGTAAATGAGTCCTTCAAATACTGCCACTAAACACCACCTATATGGAAGGAGCATGTTTCGAGGCACAGTCAGGAGAAATTAGAAGTCTCCAATTCTCATACACAATCATAGGGTCCTTAATGTCAACTGCTCTAGGATAAACATTCATCCTTAACTCTTAGGACCATTGAGCACTAAAATATTACAAGCAATTTTTACACCACAAGACTGCACCAGTACAAAATTTATCTAATAATTGTTTGGTAATGACACTCACTGTAACTGAACATCCAAGGACTGCTCTTCTGTGATCAGAGTTTCAGCAATACTCAGAAGCAATTTACATAATGGCATACATAACTTCACTTTCTCAACATATTCATCTCCAATGGTATATGATGATTACAACAAAACTTAGTGAAATATAATTGTGACAAAGGTCTATACTTTACTTTTGTATCCCACTGACTTATAACCATATACTGGATGTACAGTAAAAACAAGTTATGAAAAATGCCTACATACAAATAATTACCTTTGTAATGTAAGATATACAGCAAACAAACAAAGCAATGAGTATGTATGTAAGAGACAGTTATATACTTACGTTATGTTCATAATGTCGACCTCATCCCTTGGCATGCCAAAGTCAATTCTGATGAACTCAGAACCACCAACCTCGAATCTGCCCTCGACCACGGTGGAGGAATGGAGTGTGGATACCAACTCAGCACCAGACTGTGCTGCATGTCCATCCACCATCATCGACCCCACCACCTCTACACCCACACTAAAAACCACCACAGAATTACTCTACGAATATACAACTTTCAATGTGGAAATTGTACATGTAGAGTGTACCAATAAAATGCTGCATAGTGGGTAAAAACTCACACCAGACACATATTTCAGTGTCCCTTACTAATCCATGACAACATGCTCCTCTAAGGAAGTCAAGTCAGTGAGGTGTCCATTCTAACGGCATCAATATCATCCCTTTACTACCAACTCTCTCTGTTGCATGTTGGCTGTGATATGCTACTGTAATATACTTCCATCTATCCACCAATCTCTTCATCCCCCTAACCCTTCAGCCATTGATGCTTTCACCCACCTGTCCAACCACCTACATATGGGATTATTTATATACGGGCCATTTCTTCCTCCTTCCTCCAGCTACACACCTAGGTTTAAGACGACCCCTGATGCCGGCACGTCCAGTCTGGAAGATGTCTAAGAGATCGATGTTCCCACTAGCATGGACATCAAGAGCAATGGAAGCTGTGACAGAGAGGTTGAGAGGCAAACCAGCAGTGGTGGGGATGATATAGGCTGATTCTGCTGCCAACCATGACTTCTGAAGGTTTATGTCCTGTGAGACAAAGTGAGATGTGAAGTCAGTACAGAAAAATTTATGATGTCTTAACCCACACAGATCGCAAGTCCCTCCTGCCGTGCCCCCAGCCATATATCAGGGTTGATTTTTTAACTAAAACCAAGGCAAATTTTGTAGCTACAGCTTTAAAGTTTGACTACTGTCTATAGTATAATCCAGGATATGTATGAGTCTCCTGTATTGAATATTTATCCCACAGGCCACAGCAGAGCATCAATAATTAAAATTTACACTTTAAATTAATAAGGTGCTTTATTTCCTGTAACCCAATTCTACAAGAAATAATACTGTAGATAGAACACACAAAACCTTTAGTTAGATAACCTCACCAACTACTTTTATTTCTGGGATCCCAGAGAAAGTCACATTGTCAAAGATAAATAAAATATCTTACATTGCCTTCATTGAGTTGCCTGATTCTTTCTGCAGGATTGAGAGTGTTGAAAGCACGGAGTACCTCCTCCAGTCCATGCAGGTGGCGATAATATATCTCATTCCCAAAGGTCTTCATGTGTAGGGAAAGCTACAAAACACATATAGGAAAAAAAAAATTCACCATAAAATTGCATAACATTTAGGTCGAGCGAATGGGCTATTTATTGTGATGTGTAGGAAGATGGATGTTGCATTCATTCATTAGAGTGGGAGCAAGTGATTTATGAAATCAACTCTTACATGAAGTTGTGCAACACCCTGAAAATTATATGAATTTGTGCAGCACGATTAAAATTATATGAAATTGTGCAACACATACAAAATTATAAAATGAAATATTAACAGAATCAATACATAACATGCTTGATTCAACTTTGCAATAACACAATTGCATCATAATAATTATGCAAGGAAAACGAGCATATATTTAGGCTTACTTAAAATTTAAATGAAATTACAGTATCAAGAACATGACTGAAAATGATGAAAAGCAACACTCTTTGGAAACTTACTGCTGTTAACATCACAAAAGCTAAAAATCCATCATAACATTTATTAGCACTAGTTACAATTATCAAAGCCTACCTCAGCAGCCTTCTCAAAATACTCTCTACCCCTGCCAGAGGTGGTTATGAGTTCTCGTATCTTGGGATTGTTGATGATTGGACCAAATGCAGACGTAGGCTGTCCAAAGAACATGGACTCCAAATGGTGGTCCCATCCCTCAACTCTTGCCCCAACCTAGAAAATAATATAATCAGGTGCGATACTGTTTATATACCGGTGTATATATATATATATATATATATATATATATATATATATATATATATATATATATATATATATATATATATATATATATATATATATATATATATATATATACAGTAGAAGTCCTGTTTTTCGGCACCTTCGGGATCAAGTAGGTGCCGAAACATTGAATTTGCCGAATCACTGGATAATTGTCTAGCATGTGATTTTTTGTAATTATAAGTAATGAATAATTAATACAGAACGCATTTTTTTCGTATTTATTTGTGAAATACAAAAATCAAGGCGTATTAATGATGTGTAGATGATCTGTGGCTGGGAGCGTTCATGGATTCATATCCATGGGCCACTACTCTGTAATTTTTCAATTTTATTTCTACAACTTATACAAAGTACTATCGTACAAAGCCATAATTACATGCAAATGAATAAGCTGTCTATGACTATTACAACAAATAATTACCTGTATACACTGCTAATGATAATACAGTATGTGGACAAGAGTGCAAGACCTACCTCAAGTAAGTTAAGGGAATGACCAAAGAGATCAGTAGTAAAGTTGAAGGTAGTCGAGCGAGGAATGTAAGACTGCTGGGAGAACACCACATTGGCATCCATATTTCCACCTGTACACACACAGTCATAATCTATATTAACACTTGATCCAATTTATTGCTAATTAATGTTTTCAGAAACAGTAAACTGATACATACAAATACTGTATAATCATACATAAGCGCATAATCAAGTTAATGAGAGAAAAATTATCACCTCATCTAAGTGTGGATAATTTTTTATCATACAAGAACAGTGCAGAGTCACTGTTCATCCAGAGTTCTCAACCTCTTAGATATTTTATACCTCCTGTGCTAAAGAATGATCAGTTTAAACCATAATCTTATTGATAATGAAGAGCAGTATGCCAAAAAAAAAACAATTACAGTATTTAATATGGAGTGGTAGGTAAGCAGCAATTAGTAATCTTGACACTACAGTATTCTTATTGTACTAATGTATATTAGATGCATACTGGTTAAATGTTACTGAATAACAGCATTAACACTCTCACTCATTTTGACATGATTCGCATCAAAAAGGAATCATCCACCACATAATTTTTTTAATTTACCAAAAATCGAGTTTCTTATAAAACTACGTCAAAATTGGCTAAGTCAAAGGTCCATGCAGGATCTATCGAATGAACTAATTGGCAACTCTCTGTGATGTTAATGAGTGATTGTATAATGGAAACTCTCCCAGTCTCCTCCCAGCAGGCTAACTGTGTAGAGCTCAACATTGAGCAGCTATTTAATTAAATTGTCTTGCCATCCACACCCATGGATTACAGGGCTCAACAAAAGTGTCTTCCTACTGATCTAGATATAAAGTGATATTGATGCGACATATCTTTTTCTTTTCGATTTTCAGCAACAGAGCAAAGTTGTATCAATAATCTAGATTTATTTTTTTACAAATAATGGCAAAAAAAATCAGTGGCAAGAACCAAACATGAAGCAGAAATGTGAGTACAGAATTTTCCTGTATACAGTATTTATGTCTTGAGTGATGAATATTTGCTGTAAATGCCAATTTGCCATATTTTCCAGCCTGATGTTGCAGAACAATATCTTACAAAACCAATTATGTACAACAAATGCCAAGCAAAACTAAATTTTCTCATGGAAATGGATAAAACATGTAGAGCTTAGGGGTTGGCTTTCTTCTTGTGCCTGACTGTACCACCCTCACTACCACCGCCTCCACCATCAGAAGGTCAGAGTTTTTCTCTATTCACTCAAAAATGCTTGGTGATATACATATTCTGATGGTAGCATTGGAAAGCTCATTAAATTTCGCTTCTTGTGATGGGTAAAACAAAAAAATTCGGCTCGGATGAACTTGAGTCAGACAGAATATACGATGTATATTCGAAGGGATCAATGGATACTATGGTGGCTTATCTATATCTTTTTCTTTCTTTGTTGATGTAGAACAATATCTTACAAAGCCAATGATATATAATTTATGTAGAGGAAGATAAAATTTTGTGGCTGAAATTGATCTAATACTGTGCAGTGGCAGTATCGTAACCAATGAGGTTGAGGTGAATGCTGGTGTGTTATAGTTAACTATCAGTATTGGCAAGAGCAGCACCTCGACGACCAATCCCCTCCTCAGGAAGGGTAGGTAGCCTAAGCCTTATCCCGCCTCAAAGTGGCAACCTCGGATAACACCTCCTTTTATTACCATTTTTTTATAAACCAGGAGGTGAAGCTAAAGGGGGAGGCGGTATGGGGGGGGTAGATTTAGCTTCTCCCACATATAGGTTTTAGAAGTTGCATATATCCTTTTCTTAAGTTTTTAACATTTTTTAATACCATTGGTGAACCTTTTTTAAAATCTGATGGCCTGTGTCCCTCTGGGAATGAGCGCTACATTGGCCTTGCCAGCCATCAACGGCCCCCCGGTGGGGGCCACAAAATTTTATCTTATATTTCATAAATTATATGTCATTGGCTTTGAAAGATACTGATCTACATCAACAAAGAAAGAAAAACATATATATAAGCCACTATAGTATCCATTGATCACCTATAAAATACATCATATAAACAGTATACAGTATTGTTATACTTAGCTCAAGCTTTTCCGAGCTGAATTTTTTGTTTTACCCATCACTAGAAGTAAAATTTAATGAGCTTTCCAATGCTGCCATCAGAATATGTATATCACCAAATGTTTCCGAGCGAATAGAGAAAAACTCTGACCTTCTGATGGTGGAGGCGGTGGTAGTGAGGGAGATACAGTCGGGCACAAGAAGAAAGCCTGCCCCTAAACTATACATGTTTTATCCTTTTCCTTGAGAAAATTTAGTTTTGCTTATACATAATTGGTTTTGTAGAATATTGTTCTGTAACATCAGGCCAGAAAATATGGCAAATTGGCATTTACAGCAGGGGCTCGGTGCTGTTCGGCCAGACAGTTTGAGGAACTTCAACCACAACAACATATATACTGTACTGTAAACAAGAAAATTCTGTACTCACATTTCTGCTTCATGGAGAATGATGTTTGCTTCTTGCCACCGACTGGCCCTGTAAAATTCTAATTTCCTTTTATTTCCGGGCCTCGGAGTACCACACTTCTTAGGAGTAAGGGAAAAGATGATAATGATGATGGCAAGTACAAGTACGTGATACTGTGTGTGTGTGCTTTTAAAGTTAGAGATTGTGCTCAGTGTGGTACAGATGAAAGCAACTTCCTACACACAGACATTACACGTTGACTTTACTGGAGGTCCCAGAATAGTGGATGGCGTGGCTGTAGTCACTTTTTCGTTATTACCATTTTCATTTCCAATTTGATTACTCTCTTTTGCTGGATATGATTTTTCATTTTCCTCATCACTTATGTCATCATCATCATCATCTCTATAAAAGAGTTGGATAATCTCCTCATTTCTCACTAAAATCTTTGCTGCCATTCTTTGAGAAAAAAAAAAAAAAAAAAATTAGATGATTGATGCAACTTTTTTCTGTCCCTGAAAAACGACAAGAAAAAGAGATGTCGCAATAAATCACATCAATATCACTTTATATCTAGATCAGTAAGAGGACACTTGTTGAGCCCTGTAATCCATGGGCGTGGATGGCAAGACAACTTAATCAAATAGCCGGTCAATACACTACACAGTTAGCTTGCTGGGAGGAGACTGAGAAAGTTTGCATTATATAATCACTCATGAACATCACAGAGTTGCCAATTAGTTTATTCGATAGGTCCTGCATGGACCTTTGATGCAGGTCTATACGAAACTCAATTTTTGGTGTATTTTTAAGGCATTTTGACATGATTTGCTTCAAAAATGATTTGGCGGACGATTCCTTTTTTACTCGAATCGCATCAAAATGCGTGAGTTAAATATTATAAACTTCCACAAAAAACAACACAAACTCACCAACATTGAGCTGGTCATAAAAGCCGGATAATTCTATGTTACGTGAGAACTTTCTGACATCAGGAGTGAACTTGGAAGAGATCTCCTGGTTCGAGAGGAGACCCTGTAGCTCAGCACGGGAGGGCATTCCTGTCTCTTTTAGGTTCTCCAGATGAGTGAACACAAATGATCCAACTGTCAACACATATCAAACAATGAATCATCCGAGACATTGATATCTCCTAAATGTGTACTAATTCTGATCAGCCAATAATCAATATCAACCAATACACTACCGTCTTATAATAAAAAATTATAGATATAGTAGGTTCACATATTGTGCAACTATTAAGGTGACAGAGGAGCTAGCGTACAGACATGGTGGCAGGACCTTGGGAGGTGCAGCGGGGACCTCGATATAGTGTCACAGCCACCTTGGAACCCCATCTCTAACTCCTAGTGTGCTTCTGTACTGGTATTTCTTTGGTATGAACTTATATTCATTGCTACTGTAACTCATAATCATATCACAATTACCAAATACTGTACTGTACCCTGCATATTGGCATATAAGATTTTGTAAATTGTCAGTACGAGGCAGTGGCTGCCCATAAGTAATTTTCCCCATATAAAGATATATTCATACTATGCAATTTCTCTTTAAGAGAGCGCCTCTGTCACCCAAATTGTCGCGCAATATGTGAACCTACTGTACCCTTAGCTCCACTCCAGTATCCAACTTATAAAATCAAGACACAGGCTAAGAAAAGTCTCTTTACCTCACAATGGATACAGTATACTTTTCTCAGGCAGACATTAATAAGACCATTTATTTTACGTCTTGAAGTATTTCATGCTAATGAGTGTGGTATTAATATAATTTCTATACTTTTAATACCTTTTACTGATACAATTTTAAATTCTAAGGTTAATGTTCTTGAAGTTCATAAAGCCGTCTGGCTGAACAACCCCGAGCACCTGAGGAAGGCCATGGGCTGAATCTGGCTTTTCCTCAGAGCCCTCAGAGTGTATGTTGTGTGCATTGCAGTCTTCCATTATGTGTTTAATAGAATGGGGTGTTGTGTTGCATCCCAGACAGGCATCTACAATGGCTCCATCCAGCTTCTTCTGGCATGTTAGAAGGGCCGGGTGGTGGCCACATTGCAACCTGGCCAGGTGGACTCTGTCCTCACGGGGAAGGGAGGATTCAGATGGGTGAATGTCAGGAGGTCGTGCAAGCAGCTGAGTGTTGTTCTCGAGTGTTTGGATGGATTCGTGAGTGATTTGAGTATGGATATGTTTCTGGAGACTGGTTTGGGGTGGTTAGGGTGTAAAGTATTTGTGTATGGTCTCGTGTACTGTACTGGGTGATGTTTTGATGTTCTTTGGCATGTGTGGGTGCCATGTAGTGTGTGTTTGTGGAGGCTGTAGCAAGTGTTTGTATTAGGTACTCTAATTTATCCAATATTTATATTTCCCTATACCTACTCATTATTCACAGCTTTATTGTACTGTATGCCCCTTCCTGACCTTGGTTAACCTCCTCATGAAGCAGCACCTCCTTGACCATGTTAAATATCTGGTAGTCAGGGCAACGCATCAACTCCAGGTAAGCAGCAATGCGCAGCTCTGAGTCTTGTTTAGGGTCCAGGAACAGTGTCTTCAGTGGGCCCCTCGACACCTTACATGGGACACGTCTGGGGAGAGAGGAGGATAAGCTAATAAATTACTACTCTGAGGAAAGGAAAAGAAAATGCTCGGATCAGATCTTTGCTATCACACAGCCAGTGTAAAGGCCCCCATACATATTATTTTGATGTGTTGCTGAATGCTCGGAGCCCACAAAAATGGTGGTCTACCTTGAAGAGTGCTGTATTTGGGTCTGACTCTTCTCTCTCCCCCTTGGTTGGTGAGGTGGTAGACTGGTGTATGAGCCCGGTGGTAAGGCTGCATTGCTTGTAGCGCACTTTGATAGCAAGCAGTTTAGGGAGTCCTGGTCTCTACACATTTGCCTTCAGGTCAGAGGAAGTTAAAATACTCTTTCATGAGTTGGACTCTTATGGTGGTATTGACTCCTTGGGAATGTTTCCTCTGTTCTTTAAACAGACAGCTGATGTCCTAGCTCCCTGCCTCAGTGTTGTCTTCAGGAGACTACTTCGTCTTGATAAGTTTTCCTGAATGTTGGAGGTCTGCTAATGTTACCCCAATTCCCAAGGGCCCTCCTTCTTCTTCAATAGGCGATTACCGTCCGATTTCCATCACTCCTGTGTTGTCTAAGGTGTTTGAGAGGCTGGTGGCTGTGTGTTTAAGTAACTTTATGGAACTAATGGTGTATTCCCAGTTTCCCACCCTCGCAGTTTGCATATCAAAGTGGCCTTGGCACGTGTGATGCACTTCTGTGTATCTCTCATGTACTGCAGAATGCTTTGGAGTTGGGTTGTGAGGCTAGACTGGTGCACAACTTTACTTTTCTGCTGCGTTTGATAGAGTAAACCATCTGGGTATCCTCTACAGATTTCGCTCTGTTGGTGTTGGTGGTTCAGTACTGTCTGTCTTGGCGCAATTCCTCACTGCTCGATCCCAGTATATTTTTGTGGATGGTGTGCGAAGTGGAAGTGTAGAATTAGTGTCTGGGGTGCCCAAAGGTAGTGTCTTAGGGCCGTTGTTGTTCCTACTGTATACCTCTGAACTCTTTAACATCTTGGAGAATGACCTGTATGGTTATGCAGATGATTCCACTCTCATTGCTGTTGTGACGACCCCTGGTGCCAGGATTTCTGTTGCTCAGTCATTGGATCATGACCTGGTTAAGATTAATGATTGATGCAGGTTGTGGGGTATGAGGTTGAATGCTGGCAAGACTAGGGCAATGGGCTTCTCTAGGTCTCACACGGTGTACCCTTTATCGCCACCCTTGATTCTTGATGAGACTGTATTGGAGGGGTCTGAGCATCTGGTTATACTGGGAGTTACATTTGATGCCAAACTGACTTTTGAGAAGCATGTGCGGTCAATCTCGAGGTCTGTCTCCCTAAAGTTAGGTATAATGCGTAGAGCTCGGCGTGTGTTCGGAGATCACTCATTGTTACTGCGGTGGTTTAACTCCTTTGTGTTGCCTCTGATGGAATACTGTTCTCCAGTATGGTATTCAGCAGGTGACTGCCATCTCAAGTTGCTTGATAGGATTGTTTCTAATGCTAATTTTCTTACCGGTGGTTCACTTGATTGTAATTTGTCACCGTCGTTCTGTTGCATCATTGTGTATGCTCCTCAAGATCAGAAGTAATGTGATGCATCATCTTAACTTGTCTCTGCCACCTCTATATGTTCCAGCTCGTGTCACTCGAGGTGCATTGGACTCCCATAGGTTTGCTTACGTATTGCCGCGCTGTAGAAACTGTCAGTACAGTCGATAGTTTGTCCTTAGGTCGGTGTCTCTGTGGAATGGCCTTGGTGAATCTGTCTTTGATGGTGTAGGACTGGCTGGCTTCAAGAGTAGGGCTAATATGTTTTTATTAAGCTAACTGCTCATCTTTCTTTCTCTAAGCTGTCTTCATATCTTCAGGTTGGATTCATGGGGCTGGGGTCCTCGGATTGATAGAATGCTTGAATTCTCTCCCAGCTTTGTGGCTCTGGTCTATTTTAATAATAATACTAATAATACAGCCATCGGATCCGGCCACCGGAATCGTAAGTAAAACTGAATGTGTATGGAGTGGTCGTCCATCCAAAAGTGGGCGGTCCAGCGGCCGTCCGTCCTGGATCAGAATCTCTCAATGCTAGATTTCTGTCGCACGGTGCCTGATGGCCGGAATGTGTATGGGAGTGTCGTACGACTAGCTTCAGTCTCACACCAACTCCCAGTGATATAACTGTTCATCTAAGTGACAGCCACATCAGTAAATAAAGAATTTTGGACTGACTTTATTGAATTATACAGACAATACCCATGCAAGTGGAAAATAAAATCCAAAGAGTATTTTGATATAGGAAAAACTGTCAGTTCCTCAAGTGACGACATGTCTGCCTTCTACCAAATGTAAGCACGACAGAGGTTGGCCTGATGTGACCACCAGAATAGTGTGTGGGTGAATCTCTTTTAGGACAGACCGGAGTTGGGACTGAGCCAGATCATGTGGCCATAATGTGTAAGAGTACTCCATCTAAGGAAAGGCAAAAAGTTATATGCTGCATTCATGAACCTGGGGAATATACAGTATACGATATGGTTAACAGAAGGTCTAAGAAGTAAGAAAATTAAGAAAGAAAAGGAATTACATATGGGGGAAGAATGTGTGCCAGAGAGGAGGGCTTCATTGTGTATAGTGCGACTGTTAATCTAGGGAGAACTCTACACTCTTCTGCTGTGGCCACCCTCTTGGGATAAGTTCCTGGAGGAAAAAAATGTCAAAACTACAGATAAAGACCCCTCTAGGGCATATTTACTGCTAGAAGGGTTTAATTTTTTTTAACAGTAAACACATTATACATACAATGCTTGATGGGGGCACACATCTCTTCTTGAAAATTTCAGATCTACCAAATAGTAAAAAATTTTATCAATATCCTTAGCAAGACCCCATATCCATTTTACTAAGGTTTAAGGAGATCAAGACCTGAGAAAAGAAAACAAATCATAGCGACAAGGAAAAAGTAAATGTGCGTGTGAACATAACACTGGTAATTCTGGTATTGTTTCTTAATCTGTCCTTTTTCTTGGAATTGGATCACCTAATCCTTAAAGAAAGGAAAGCGAGATCTAAGTGACAACAGAATATCAGTATAAGAATGCAATTAATATGGAACAACATACTAAACAACCTGACCTGAAAGCAGTGACTGCACCAAGTCTTATTTCATTCTCATTGTTCTGCTCAAAGAAACACTGAGCCAGGCTGTCTGGGATGCCCTCAGTCACAGCAAGACCGGCATTTCCAATTCCCTTAAGAGCCATTAACACCTGTAAAATGTCATATATTAAAAGCATACATATTCATTATTACTCCACAACTAATAATTTCTAAACAAGAAACAATAATATCTTCTCCCCATCTCCACAATGCTCATGCAGTTTGAATACACAACAGTACCGTATGCTGTAAATTATACCTTACATTTGTTATATACTTTGAGGAACAACAAAAAGAGTGAACAAATCATGAGTAGTAACAAAATATGTAATCTTTGTTTCAACACCTAAAGCAAAAGTCTTGAGAACTAGATTAATCTAAGTCAAATTTACCAAGTGACATGAGAATAAAATAATCATAATATTAATAAAAAATATAAAACAGATCATTAACCTGTATCTTCTTCTCTGATGTGTCACGACGGCAGCTAGAGGTAACATAGTGATGAAGGGCATCCATTACTCGACGCACTGGTTGGTGGTCATGGCAATCAGGGTGGTCACGGCAGTATGTGTGAACTAAAGCTCCCACACCTAGGAAGGCATCAGCATGTACTTGCTCAAACTCCAGCAGTGGGGCAGCCTCATTGATGGTGTCCAAGTCTGGTCTGAGGGTTCAGAGAAACCTTTTTATACAGTAGTTATGAATACGAAATGATTTGGTGCAAGTACTGACAATTAAACTGTGGCAGAGGTGCAAAAGAGGCAAGCATAGAGTTAACTAGTACGGTACCACAGTACCATACAAATGAAGGTATGACCCTTCATACTGCCATTTCATTCCTACTTACTGTACCTGAAAACATACTAACTGATCATAAAATATTGCAAAAGATTATCATCTAGTCTGACTGACCCACCTGGGTATAAAAGCAAGGGATGTGAGCCAGGTGTTAGCAAGGATGTTGTTGTGGCCCTGACCCATGATGTCTCGCATTACACCCACACTGCCCCCAGTTCCAACCATAGGCAGGGCATCATCAAACACCAACCTACCCAAGGGATGCAGAGAAAGATATGCATGGGCTACAATATTATCAACATTATTAGTTCTCACTACAGTATAATGTAAAGTGCAAATTAATCTTATTGATGCAATCAAAGTGAAAATCGTACTTGTTTACTAATAATACAAATTCAATTATAGTTTTGTCTTTTCTTAAAATCATAAAGGTCTCACCTCTCTGGGCCCCAAGACCTTTCCTGGCTGATAGCCCAAAGTTGCTGGAAGTCAAGGTGTCGCAAAATCTGCACCAGCTCCAAGAAAAGCTTGGGGGCATTTGTGGCTATACCTTCAGTCTGTCATCAAACATACAAGGTAACATTAGGTTTAGTATACAGAAGCTATCTATCTAAATATTATGTTTCATATACAGAGGTTTAGACTATCTATCTAAAGTACTAGGTTTAGCATACAGAGGGAAGTAATGCTTTATGTTAGTTAATAATATTTCAAAATACTTTGGGTCATTAGTGATTGTTCCTTCAGCATGTCACACCCCATAAGAGCCAACAAATTTTACTTAACCCTTAAAGGTTGCAATTCCCCCAACATGGCTGTTCCCTCTACCCCAATTTAGGGCTGATTTTTGAAGTTTCTCTAAAGAAAACTTTCAGTCAATACTTACCAGTAATACCAATATTATAGATTGTTGATAGCTATATGTCTAGGGTTAAGAGTTAAATTAGCATAAAACACTTGCTTGCTTATAATGATTGAAACACCTGAACAATACCTCCATATTTATCTTGATTTGGTCAAGTACAAGGTTAGCACGTGACCTCCATATGTGTGCATCATCAGCTTCAGTTTGCATACCCTCATGGTGGATGTGGTTATGGTGGTCATACAGAAGGCTTGTGCGTTGGTGGACCCTCCCTGATTAATTGTAAAAATATATCCAAATCCTTGTAATGTTACTAATTCAAAAATATGTTACAAATATACTTAATTTCTATATAATTTCAAGATACATCCATCTCTGCCTTAAAGATGGTGATTGTGACTCACCCATCTTAGCCTTCGAGAAGGTACGATAGGAAAACTCGAGGTTCTGGGTAACTGTAGTGACAATGCCTCCCTGGTCTGATCTAAATGGAGTGAGTCGATGTTCCTCTTTGCAGCTAGCAGTCTGAATCATTCTCTGTCCTATCTCCTGTATACATATACTGCTACTGTCCAACAGTGGTATGGTGTGGATGCCCTAAAAGCAAAAGTAAAGTAAATTAGGGGTAGGAGAGTGAGACTATTGATCAGTCAGTAACTAGTTATAACAGGAAGCAAAAGAAATTAACCATGTGACATTTTATAGTGAAATCAGGGTTTCCTGTAAAGCGTAACGAGTCCTGTCACCCAGGACATTAGCCACACTCCTGGCAGCCATTTCAAATTAAGGGCATTTTGATTAACGGGATCACAGTACAGGTCTACAGGTATGGGAAAAGTTACCTCCTCTAGGCAAAGTCTGAACAGTTGATTCAGCTGAGGAATTTAATAGAAGGTTAATGAAGGCAATGAAGAAGCAACAGCAAGGTGTGACATAATGTATGGGAAGCTTCTCACATCAGAAAGTGCAGCCAATAACCAAGAAATGGAACTGCAATTCCTATTACAAAAATATTGAACTGTAATAAAAAGAAAGCCATAATAAACCTCAAACACACAATAAGGAAGGTTTGACAATTCATGCTTGCCCTCTTCAGCGGGTTTTATTCTTCATTAATTTCAAATCCTAATCCAGTCTGTATTATCAATGACAAATTTCCTATAAAATCACCTCAATATATCACCAAACAAAACATTATATCCCCTTTACTGTCATTACAAATTACTAAAGCATCTCACCCCTACAAAGTCGTAAGGAACGCCCTGGATGAAGGAAGTGGTGGAGGAACGTGTGGTGCAAGTGGGAAGGTCACGGGTGCGCTGTATTAGAAGATTCTTTCCCGACACTCCCTTTACCTGGTAGTCAATCTCACAGTCACCCACCACGTCAGTCTGGAATGGGAAATGCAAAGTCTGAAGATTCCAGGTGACCGAATTGATGCTTGTCCACTAATATTCTGTACAGACAAGAAACCTAAGCTTTCAGTGGATTTCTGTCCACATAGCTTACAAAACTTTTTTCTCTTTATTTCCTTTCTCCATATCATTGTCAATGTATAGGAGCCATAGAGCTTGGTGCCCCTTTCTCCTGCATATGGGAATGATAAGTATCTCAGGCTTTGGATGGACTCTGCTAGACCATGAATGTATGATTACTTCGTCTATTTCAAAGTTCATCACAATAAAAGGTAAATGATAGGGAAGTGATTATTAAGGTACCGGTAATTATACAATAGCAAAATACCAGGTCATCTGAGAAGCATACAGCATGCTACATGTTCTTTACAGAAAAACATACAACATAGAGTAGCCATCATAAATCATACTAGATCACTTAGGTATTTCAATTCGCAATTTCAAACTGAATTTATCTAATCAATAGTATCTTTGTATGGTACCAATAAATCAAAATACCAAGTCAAAGATCAAGATCTTTCTCATATCACGCTGAAGTAAAATAAAAGACAATGAATCAGCTGATAAGAGACAAAACAACCTGTACTCAATTTGAATATGAATGAACCCAACAGTGTTCCACATGGGATAAGATAACAGATACCAGACCCACATGCTGTCCTCCCTATCCCAGACCCAGGTATATATAACAATAGCCTATGTACATCATGTGATTGGGAGCACTGTACAATGAGCCAAGGACAGCCCAAGCAGATAACAACACAATCTCAGAATCTAAACAAGTTGTGAAAACACTCTCGGGCTTGATTGACTTACATGTGATAATGAACGTAATTTGTACTAAATAATCAATTCAGTGGTACTTCCTATTGTGGGTACTTCAGTTAGTGGAAACCATATAGATATCTTAATCCTGATTGACGTATCATAATACATTAAAAGCTAAATCATATAATATTCTAGTCTGGCTATCAACAGATGGGTTTGATTATGAACATGAAGTGGAAAAAGTGAGAAAGATGGAAGAGTTAAAGGTTAAGTATATGCATGATGGCTGAAGCAAGTGATTGAACGGTCATTTGTTGGCAAGTCATATATAGCCATTTCATCCAGGATTTAGGCATCTGGCAATACACAGAGATAAAAGTAAAGTAGATGCATTCGATACACTTTATGTTATGTTACTCTTTCAAGCAGGCTGACAGTTATTGACCAAGTCTGGCACATGTTTACAAATACCCTACTACTAAATCCTCTTATCTTATTGTCTTCTCAGATTACCTCACCAAACAATTACAGCCTCTATTTACAGCTTTTCTATTTCTGCTTGGAATTCACTGTCCTTGGTTTTACAGAATTGAACTGAGGATGAAAGTGTTGCATTGGCATGCAAAAATTGACGTACAGTTGCAACACTAACAAAGGAATAAAAATCAACAACCAATATCTTTTTCTAACTTTATAGCACAGAATACCTCCAGAGCATGGTGGTCGAGGTCAAGTCGCTTCATTGTGTTCTGGAAGAGAGAGATAGCTGCCCGCTTGAAATTGAGTGCATGTGGATGTTCGTCCTGGGCTGGGCACACTTCCTTCACCATCCCATCATGGTATGCAAACCTTAATACAAAGAATATTGTTATATCACTCAATAAAAATAGAGTAATACCGACATCTCAACATTACTAATATATTTAGTAGTATATACAGTTCACTGTACAAATAAATGTATAATCCATCACCTCATCTTGGAATGTATAGTACAATATTGACTACACAAGTCAATACCATTCTATTCAATAAAGTACAGTCGCGGCAAATAGTCCTGGACCAGTCAGTGATGGAATACTGTGACCAACATAGGAGCGTCCGAAAACTCAGAACATTTATACCCATACTATCATCAGGCGGTTGACTGAAGCAACAAATTCACATATTGACAGTTCTAAACAGCTGGCCACGTCTTTCTATCACAGACTGGTTAAGGACTACCTGCCACGACTCTACAAAATGTACTTAAAAAAGAAGCCCCATATCTTGAAGAAGCCATACCTAAGTGGGTTCTTGGTGACAGCAGTAACAAATGCAGTATCATGGACTGTCTCTTGCTGCCTTCCATTATCACTCCTGCTGGTCTCCACTCGTAAACTCTCCACCTGTACACGCACACACACACAAAATAAATGAACGAATACTGGATTTAATGAAGGAGAATGAAAGAATCAAGGAATGGATGAATAAAATATACGAATGAATGAATGCAACAACTGTTCATAGTCTAGCAATTATTGATGTAATGTACCACAGAATAAATTATATACTGTAAAACACCCTAACTTCGTACTGTGCCATAACTTCGGACATTTCGCGGAAAAATTTAATAATTCAACTGTACTGGAAGAGAGTGCTATATTTGCAAAAAATAACGATGGTGTTAGTTAGGGGAATGTTCAAAGACTATTATGTATAAATTCTATTACAATAGCTTGAATATGTGTAGGTGAAAATATTTAACAAATGCAACGGAAAAAAAGTCTGCATTTTCTAACCCTGCAAAACTTTGTTCACACAGAACAAAGAGTTTCAATTGTAAGAACGTGAATGGTATGATTATAAGTGGACACTCTCTGTAAGTACTGGGCAGTGATCAAATTTAAAATATATGCATACATAACCGTGTTATGATTTTTTTAATGAATATTTCTATTTTTTACAGAAAAAAGTCCTAACTTCGGAAAGACAAATTAATAGGGTACTGGTACTTGACCGCAAACAAAGGATGATTTTTTATGAAGATGTAAACATTTGGCCTAAGAAATGATACCGGTACCCAAATAATATGCGATATAGTTCTGCAAGATTGTCAGTACTACCAGTACCAAAGTTATTGCCTGTAAGGTACTACAGTATGGTGCCTTAACCAGTTATGAGTTTTATTTTGAAGAAAACAGTTATATTAGTTATTTAGTTATAGTATTTTATACTGGTAATAAAATCAAAGAATACCGGAAGTGGGTGTGTGTGTCATTTTACGGTATGATAAAAGTTGTGAACAGAAATGATAAAAATTAACCTTACTGCAGCCAACACAAACTTGATGATCAGATTACCATCCTTTGAGAAGCAAACTAGTCACAAAAGCCTCCTCATCACCCAGATTACATTTTAACTACAGTAGCCACTAAAGCCTCTTCCTCACATGAAGCATACCTCATTTTTAACAATCCAATAACATAGTTCCTCTTACAGCTTTATTTTATTTTGTTTTATGTCAAAACATAAAACATTGCAACCCATCCACTTATACCCAAACAAAAATTAATAACGTCGTTATAATATGACTTGTGAAAAGGCAATGCAATATGTACTATCCAAGACAAAAATACTGCCCCCCCCCCCCTCCTGACTGAGAGACTTAATTAGAGCTGGTAACACTGATGATCTCACCTCTCTCTCTCTTTAAGTCACGCCCCTTCCTCTCTCTATCTCGCAAGTCCTTGAGAGAGAGAGAGAGAGAGAGAGAGGAGGTGAGATCAAGAGTTTTAACAGCTAAAATCAAGCCTACATTTAATAATGACCACATTTTACCTCCATTAATAACAGGATAGCCTACTGAACAGACACGGTGAATAACAGGGAGTGGTGTGGTGTGGGAGAAATCTAATCAAATCTAATAAAAAACTACAGACCAGAAGTTCCATCTCACAAGCAGTGAGGACATTGATGGCGAGAGTGGCAGTCATGGTGAGGGTGGTGTTGGAAGGAGAGGAACCTTCCACACGAGTCTCACTCTGTGTCACATACTGGTACTTATATGTCTGTCCATCCATCATCTGAAACTTGTTGCCTCCTGTGTCATGATTAAAAAAAGGAAATAAGTCTAACAATGTATAAGGGATGTAAATCCAATATTTTCAAGCTTGTCCATATATCTAATAATTGTGAGTCAGACTAATCTCAAAGAAGGTTGTATTGCAGTGCCCATCCTCTTTTGTGTTGGACATTACCTTTACACTTCCTAAGACCACACTTCTGGGCTGGTTCCTCAGGTGTTGGTGTAGGGCCAGCAGGTGCCTGAACCTCAGGGGGCATACCTCCAGCTGTAAAGTGAGATACACTGGTCAGCAGGTATACAAAACTACTATAAATAGGTTACTGTATGTAAATACAGTTTGTGAATGAATTATCTCGGTGGGTGATAGAAAAAGAAAGAAACGAAACTTGTATCAAGCTTCAAACCTCTTATGTTCACAGATATTGGTTCAGTACAGTACAATACATGTACTTACATTCATCAACATCCTCATCTTCACCATCATCAGGCAGTTCTTCCTCCTCCTCTTCTCCATAACCCTGAGCAAGAGAAAAGTCCAATTAAACTTAATTATAATATCAAAGAAAATCAGCTATAAGAAGGATGATTTCATTTAAATTGCATCTTACACTACTATATGATAATTATTTTATAATGTGAATATTGTACAGTCTACGGTATATACTGTCGCTAGTATACATTTATTAATACAGCAACAATACAATGTATTTAAGTACTAATACAGGTTATATCCAGTACTGATGTAATTAAAGTAAATAATTGCATACAGGTAGTTCTTTTCCACATTCAAAGTAGAATACAGTTTGCTTATTTTGCAGTCACATACTGTACTGGTACTGTATCTAATACTGTACATAAACTATCAATTAAAACTTGAATGTTAAAGACTGTACAGTATTTATTTCTCAAATTTCTATACAGTTCTTCCATCCTCTTGCACATGCTCTTATCATGCTAAGTGCATAATGATTGTGGTTACTGAAAGGGAAAGGCTGATCTCCCATTCTCACAATTCAATAAAAGGTAACTGTGGTCACTGACATGGTTGTGGAGTGGACTGGATGCTTCAATTATTCAGCACTAACACAGCAATACAGTACAGTATTTAGATTCTGATGGAAGTGCACCACACTATATAGGCACAAGGTGCTAATGATCAATTAAGTATTTGGATATGAATAAATATTATTGGAAGACAGTCAAATTGTTGTTTTTTCATAGCAGATAATTATGCAGTCTGTGACACCAGTACAGTATGTGATATGTAAAATTATAACATCTGTGTAAGGCTTTTAAAATTATAAACTGAAAAAATCCAATTACTTAACAAAAATATTTTTCCTTTGCCTGAAGCTAGCAGTTATAGCTCCAACAGAATTTAGAATTAATGATCATCATTTACTCAAGTATGTCAATCAAGTTTTACTTTTATTTTTGTTTTCATCCTTTAAAATTATTAGGTTACTCAGCAGCAGGTGCTATAGGCATTTTCACAATTTCGCTTCTCAGAGAAACCTCAGTAAATAGAAGGCATATAACAACATGTAACTCACTGTACAGTCGTAGAGGGGTGGCTCATCAGTGCGATCCTGGCAGTCAGCTACTTCATCACACACCCAAGTCTTACTAATACATTCCTTGGATTCTGTACACTGGAACTCATCATCAGCACAGTCATCTCCAACCACCAGCCCATTACACACACCTGGCAAAGGAACTCATCATCATAATCATCAGCACACTCATCTCCAAAAACCAGCATACTACACACACCTGGCAATTCATGCACCACCATAACAGAATGAATGTTTTTTCTATTTTATTTCGATGGCTCAAGGTTTTCTCTGTTGTGTGTAAAGTTATCTTACACTAGCCAGTGTAGTGTAGCCACGTACTGTAATATATACAGTGTAATACAAAAATTGTCTCAACCATCATGCTGTTAAGTTACAACTAACACAGAACACATAAAATATAAGATAGATTATCCTTAGTATGATACAAATCATAATCCATGTTTTCAAGCTTATATTAATATTGGGTAGTGAATGCAAACTAAGAACCATATCAATGAAAAAACAACAACAACCGTTTATTTGTTCAATGCTCTCAGAAAACAAAATTTAGCTTAAAATATTATAAATGGGTTAACAACAATCCAAAGTTTATTCATCCATACAAACAATTACATTTCGAAAACTAATGCTCAAAAATAAGTTATGCCAGTGTGTATTGAGAATCGACTAATATATGGCGGCCACCAACAACGCGACGTGGTGACTTGTTGCTATAAACATTAACTGGTCTCTTTTTGATCCAGCGAATATAGTGTATAATCGTACACTAAATTTTTGTGATCCTAATTTATGTTATATCGTCACCACTGACTTCAGTTATCTCGGGAAATATACAAAATGTCAAGCCTTTTGCGAATTAGATGTATGGCCTATACATATGCCAACCAACCCTCCAAATTGTTCAGTTACAATACAGCCTAATCAGACTCATCTGTAAAGATACTTTAAATTAAAACAGTACACGCACGAGCGAGGACCCACTGCTCTCGACCCAAATTAATACAAAGATTGAGAACACTAAAAAAGTAGTGCACTAAAAACGGACAACGTCGGACATCGTCCCCTAGCTGATAACGTTACTCGAGTAGTGACTGTGATAGTACTGATAGTGGTGTGTCTTGAGTCTCTTTAGCTACAATTTAAGATGACATAATATGTTCTTGCAGCACTCTAGCTTGCAGTTATATATCCTGTAAAGTACTGAGTATATCAGCTACAGCTACCGAGATAACAGTACTTTACAGTACATGTACTGTACATACAATTATCTATACATATAATGTATGCATGTATACATATAATACCAATAATGTTCTTAATATATATATAAATGATATAGAAGTAAATATTATAGATGGCACTTACATGAATATGTTTGCTGATGATGCAACGTACGGTACAAAGAACAATTAAAAGTGAAGACTGCTGTAAAATGTTACAAGAAGACTTGGACAAAATGGTAGACTGGAGTAATAATTAAATGGCAGATGGAGTTTAATGCAGATAAGTGTCATGTTATTAAGTTTGGAAAAAGTGAGAAAAGACCAAATAGGCAATACAAACTTGGAAACAAAATATCAAATGAAGCAGAGAAAGAAAGAGATGTAGGGGTAATGATAAATAAGAAATTGACACCAGATGATCATATAAAGGAAGAAGGAGAAACATGTATATATTGTTAGCAAATATGAGAGTGGCCTTCACTTATATAGACGAAGAAATGGTCAAGAAAATAATCATTTCACACGCAAATATTACCATCTTTTATAAGGCCTATACCTTACAATATGCTGCAGTAGTATGGAACCCACATTTACAGAAACATATCACTAAATTAGAAAAGTACAAAGAGCAGCATCAAGATGGGTACCAAGTCTAAGAGAACTAAGCTATGAAGAAAGACTAAAAACTAAAATTACCTAAACTGAAAGAAAGACGAAAGAGAGGAGATATGCTTGTGGTTTACAAATGTGCCACAGAAAAAGAAAAGATAGATATAGAAAACTTGTGTCAGCAAGAATACCTACAATGAGAGGACACAGTAAGAAATTAATTAAAAGAAGAGGAGATAAAGATGTACAGAAATATAGTTTTCCAAATAGAGTAATAGAAGAATGGAAGGCATTTATTGAAAGAATTACCGTTTTTTAGCAGTGTTGCCAGATCCGGATAGGTCCCAGTATTTTGCCCCGGTCATTTCCTGTACTTTACCACGGTTATTTCCCGGTAGTTTGCCCAGGTTAGGTCCCGGTAGTCTGCTGTGGTCTAGTTAGGTTAGGTAAGGTAAGGTCAGGCTAATTTCAAAATGCCCCATTTGAATGTGGAGGAAATGCCATAGAAGAAAATAGTCTTAGAATTGTCTAAATAAGTGGGTAATGAAGGTAGAAAACCCGTACGCAATAACGGTAATTCTTTCAATATTTACCAGAAAGACTAGGCAGACAGATTATTACAGCCTACTGTAATGGTATATTGACCGATCAGCTTTCAATATCAAGTTATCCCGAGTTAATGAACATACGGTATTTTCCTGCAATTAGTAGACAGACAGATAAATTTGAAGCTTTGGTCATGATAATATGCAACTTCGTTTCAGCATCTGTTTCATCTCGGTAACTTATAGGGTCGATTCCAATCATTCGTAGTGGTTTGTAAGCACGCAAACGAAAGAATGTTAGCCGTGTAAATTACTTATGGCTGAATTATTTAATGAATTTGATGAGTAAACTATACAGTGATCATCATTATCTTACTGTTTCATAGATTTTGAGAATGTGGTAACTCAGCTTATGGAAAATAATAAAGCCTTACAGGTGTGGTTGGTTGGGAAGCTAACAAACCAATACCACTGTGGAATCGGCCCATAGCGCTAACCCTTCCCAAGCATTTTTCGGCTTCATTCAAGTTCATTGTAAATTTGTACAGAATTCTAAATTTGATATATTGTGTGTGTGTGTGTTTGAGTGCGTGTGTGTGTTATAGTTCTCTGGCAACATATAATTGAACATATCTGGTCCAAGAAGAAGGGTAAAAGTTATAAAACTCGGTTGAAGAGTTTATGGTGTTGGAGGAAAAGGGAACGGTAGGGAAGGAGTTTTCATGATCAGTCGGCTATTGATAATACTATAGTTCCAAACTAAATATATGAAACGTCATGAGCTCCCACAGATTAGTAGTAGCCAGGAGGGCAGTGCTTCCATTTTAGGGTACAATACTCTAAACTAGGGTAATGAGACCCTCTTTAGGGTAGTGTTTAGGGTAATATTTGGGTACTTCATTAATTTAGGCAGAACATCTTTTATAAACATGTCAAAATCTATCAAAAATTAAGAAAAGTACACAAAGCTATTATAGACAAGAACAAAAATTTGAAAGTTAATTAATTTACATTGCTTTACAATTTTGCCAAACCTATAAAGTTATCCTTAATCCAGTGTATCTGGGCACAACCCAGGCACCGTAAGTTTATTTTATTTCACTGAAGAACATTGAGATCTTAACATATATAATATATTTCAGTTTGTCTTATATATGATGCTAAATGATTATATGTAATAATGCATTACATTATTCTAATTTATGATGTTGCCGACTTTTTAGGGTAATACTTAGTAATTTAGGGTAAAACTGGCTCGATTCTAGAGTAATATTTTCGGAGCTCATGGAAGCCCTGCGGGAGGGACGGATCGAGTGTAATGAAGTAACAGTAAGCTACTTATGAATTATGATAGTAAGGTTGGACCCTCATTATTTAAACTTTCTTATCGACATATATCGGGTGGTGCCAGACCTCACGTGTGATCACCCCATGATTGTGTACTTGGGAAGTTGGGGGTCATAACATTCTCAAGCAGTTTACTCGCCACTCGGTAGTTTAGTAATCATTGATGTGGCGCCACAACTTCACAAGAAACTTTACGGGAGTGTTGTTAAAAAATGCGGCGTTAACTAAATGCTGATGGCACTCCTAATTAAGGCCCTTACGCATATCTTTGATATAGGCCTACTATATTGCATATTTTACAATATATATTTTTTTTTATAGAATCATTTAACACACTAGGAGGGACCAAGAGGCCTACATCAAGGCTTTTTTATATATATATATATATATATATATATATATACTAGGGCAGGATATGATACCAACTCCTTCATTTTCTATCCAGACCAGAAGAGCCGACATACTTGAAACAAACTTACCCAACAAGAGGAGTAGGGCCACACGTAGCCGGGGAGCCATTCTTGTGTTGATCGAGGCCTCAGGAGTTCATTCCCAGCAGGTGTACCTTTCCACTTTTCAGACCCTGGTGATGCCAACACAGCCGGAATCAGACTTCACTTGCTTGAAGTAGTTACAGCAAGCGAGTCATTTACTATATATGTAATGCAGTGGTGATATAGTACTCTTGGAATCTTGATTCGGTGATCTTGTTTGATATGCTTTTCTGATATTTATTAGTGCTGTAGTAACCACTACCTGCATGAGCCAGTGCATGGGTTATTAGTATTGCAGTAAACAAACTATATTGCAGTATGGTAATATACGAAATCTATGCTGCAATTACTTTAATTACTAACTAACTTACTGCACGGTCTACTCTATATGTTGCAATGACGTATTTGTTTCTGAAGCGATCAGTCCTATTTTTCAAGAACTTGTCCTGCTTTATGGGTTGGACAATGAATGTTGCCGTTTGTACTACAGTTACTTACCAGTACAAATACAGTCCTTCAGCAGTTACTTTCATTTTCCCTGAACATTAGTTGAGCCGCCTGACATCTCGTTCAGTTTATTGTATAAAGACGGAAATTATATTTTGATTCAGTATCGAGAAGAATGGCGATTATACGCGGCCCATGCAGTTAGGTTAGACGGAAACACTAACACTACCACTGTACTAATCCTAATGAATTATATAGGCTATGAATGGGGTTGGTACAGTCTTGAAATATATCTAAAATATGTGCATTACATCTACTATACATTCCAGGAATCGAAGGGATACCATAGATCCAATGACAACGCATGAATGAATAAGATACTGTACCTTAATTACCGTACTCCCTTTCACATCTTCCAGCTGAATGGTAACGGTAGTGTAGTGTCTACTGTCTAAATGTTATGAAGTTGAAATTCACATACAGTAATCTACTTAACCTATCATCATTACTTTACTTTTAATCTGCTAGAATTAAATTACCCAACAGTAACCAATGTTTAACTTCACCAGGAAAGGAAGGTGCAGTAAACAGATAATAAGTCAGGTCTGCCAATATTTTCCAGAAGTGTTTTGAGAATAATAATGACGACAACTGCTCAATAGAATGATAATTAATACCGTACACGTGCACCCTGGATAAGACCAGCTATGGTACTAACTGGTTGGGTGGGTCGGTCACTCACTCACAGTACTCGCCGTCCACTCGGCTTGACCATCTCAAGATAACTGATAACGACTGACTAGCCAACGCTTATCGCCACCACCTCCACAGTCCACACTCGTTCTGTATCTCTACTCCCGATTTTTCCTTTTACTCTTCTCCTTGGCCGATTTATCCACGTGTATCGCCACGAAGAAATCTGTGATCCAATGAATTCATCACTGCATTTGAAAACCTTATTTCCACCAACAGAATTAGGGTCTCTTAACTACATCATATTATTATGTTATCTCATTCACCTCACTTTGAATATCCCCGAGTGCCCTGTTGTCCCGATACTTTATAGTATTTATAGGTCTACTGTAGGGCCTAGCTTTAGTGGAATACATTAATATATTTATTCAACCTGCAGAATATGAACTTTTCTCGTACTCCACACCAAATGATGGGTTTATAATATAATGTGACAAATATGATTATTTATAGTGGAACCTGCAGTTTTACATACACTGCGGGAGGAGGCTGGAGAAACCAGCCAGCCACCCCTTATCACCAACTGTTGATAGGGAGTGTTGACTGTGTTGGAACTCCCATTTTATCTGTATGTCCACACATGCTGATCGTCTTTATCTCTCATCTCGACCTACACTGAAAGTACAGTAGTCCAAAATACTTTCAAAAGCATAACTCTCGTACTCTTCACATTATACATACAAAATATACTGCTGAATTACAAACCACACACCTTACCAATATCTGACTTTATTAAAATAGAATCAAGCAAATCAGCCTCGGAGATTCCTGGGGTTTGGTTTATTATACCTCATCACAGTTTGACCCCTTAATGTTGACAATTCAAGATGTCCAGAGTCCATTACTTTGCTCACTCTATATCGGCATATGCAACATGTTTCTACTAACTTTCCTCTGTCGTACACATCTCTTCTCCACTACCTTATTTTCTTTTCCTCACCAAACTAAGGTCGGCAGCAAAACGAGGTGACAGCAACCCTTCCTGTTTCCTTCGCATTTCAGTTCAGTTCAGTCATTCAAAAACTAGGCCCCGGTCAAGGTCAAAGGCTAAGTTCACCTTGCTTCCTGACCCAGAGAGCATGAGGAAGTGAATGTGGTAAGGTAGGGGAAGTGCACAAGATACACAAAGATAGGTACTATACCTTGCCAAGGCCAAATGGGTTGACAATGGAAAGACAGAAGGGTGAGAATTAATCCCAGAAGGGGGGAAATTTTTACAAAAACTGAGAAGGAAGTATTGAAAACACTAACAAAACAAATTAAAGAAGAAACAAATTGACAGGCCATGACCGAGAAGCACAAGATCGATTGGGGAAGTAGCATTCACCATATTGATAGCAGAGGAAGGCTAATTGGATGAGACCAAGTGAGAGAAAGAAGGTACAGTATATATACAGCTGGATCAATTGTCTCTATCACAGTCACTATCTGTCCAGGGAGGATTTTAGCAGATAATCTCTTCTTTCTCTATGACGGCAGTGATTAGTCAGATTTGTTTATTCTGACAGTATGGGATTATTGGCCTTTTCCCAAACTTTTAAAATATAACATATTAATGAATAATAAAAGAAATGGTTGCCAAGAGCCACACTACATATAAGGGGGATCAATAACAATGGTTTTTGTTTGGTGTTGGTTGTAAAATGCATTATGATGTGAGTATCAGGGTGGTGTAGTGGGGGTCAGGGTGAGTAGCGATGATAGGTTTTTTTTTTTTTTGTGCCACAACAGGTGTTTTGTGCTATTTTATCATTCTACAAACGAACACTCCAGAATCATTACAACAAAAATAATGCTCCACATATACCAGGCAGCTTAGGCCATGTGACACTATGATATTAAATATAATTGCCAGATGAGAATTCATGGGTCACTCTCACATTATTTACTCCTCCATTCAAGCCCATGAAATTTACTACAACAATACAAATAACACGTAGGCTACCAGATCATACTGTAGAGAGAATTTGGTGTTTAACATTACAAGAAAATAGACAAATAAAAGGAGACAAGCATATAGAACAAAACCAAAGCGTAATAAAGAAGTGAGTAAACACAACAGGCTTGGTGATGAAATGGCCATAATACTGAGACAGACATACATGGGATACACAATACCAAATATATAAGGCCAATTTGGGTCTAGGTGACATATCTAGCAACACATAATGATGCAAGACTAGTACCAGGTCATATAGGGCATTTGTTACTAAGATGGGACAAGGATATTTACAAATAAAGAGGAACTGGAACATTAAATGAAATAAGAGAAAAATAAAGACAACAATCAGTAATAAGGTGTCCTGTCATCATTAGTAACAGGTGTCCAGCTTCCATCAGTAACATGGTTTCCTTAGTCTATCTAAAAATAAGGTTTCCAATCTCCATCATCAATAAGGTTGTTCCATCTCGATCAATAATAATATGTCCTGGAAAATACTGATACTGTAATATGAAGAGAGGAGGGACAACAAGCACCAAGGAGAAAGAAGGAACAGAGGGACATAAAGGGAGCTGAAAGGGACCGATTCAAAACAAATGGGCTTTCAAAACCCTTTCGTGTCTCCACGAAAGCTTCTCTGCTCATTGCTCACTAACTCTTGATATTACCCTTACCATTGCACTAACCTTCCTTCTGTGCCCCTTGTCTACTATGCTTAACAGCCTTGTAGTTCTTACTGTTAATATGCTCTTCCATATTTTTATTAAGGATTACTACCATTGCCTTTCTCCACTCCTCAGGTACAGTCCTGAGCATATGCATGAAAGACACGATTTGTGATACCTGCTAATTAACTCTTTGCTGTGCCTAGCTTTTTTTGCTCACTAGTTTAAAATGATATGTGAATGGTGTGGATAAGCCCTAGAAGTCAGAGGAAAACAACTAACAGCCATGTTTTATTACCTTTATATAACCTATTATTTTTATATGGAACTACTGTACAAACTGTCTCTCTCACACCCCAACTCACAACATACATTGACACTTTCCCAAACCAGCTGATACTGTACTGTATATCCCTCTCAACCATTCCATTGCCTCCACTGTACTGTATCAACTCCAGTCATTTCATCCACTCCTGAAGCTTTACCATTCTTCAAAACTTTTACCATTTTCTTTAATCTCTGGCGGTATATGACCCTGGGCCACTTCATAGCATCATCAATCACCATCATCAATCATCAATCGATCAATCTTTAATCTCAACCATAGAAATACCTATTTTAATTTTTTATCTTGTCATCTGGACTCCTCAAAAAATAATAATGCTGACAATTGTAACACATTACCTTCGTGACCATTCATTTATCCTGAAATTATTTCTTCCAACTAGCTTTCTTGTCATTTACATCTGTGAGTAGACTACAATTCCTATCCTTTGCATTATCATCAGGTATTATCAGTATTTAAATGTACAGTAATACTGTACTACATCTGGAAACAAACAACACACTAAATTTGAATACAGTACAGTACTGTACTACAATATGGGGAGGCATGATTTGCTGATTATTTGTTAGACTTCCTCTTTATTATACACTCATTTCATTTGAACATTTATACATCACATCTTTCACAATCACATAAGAATTTGCTCCTCTTTTAACAAATGTGAACATACAAGTACAATGACTGCTTCTCGTATGAGTTACACTCAAGGAAAGCTTCATCATAAGTAATTCTTCAATATATACAGTGAGATCCTAACTGCAGAAGATATGAGAATCTTTAGCTTTAATAGACCAGGAAATAAGAAGGAGTACATGAGATAATAGCTTGAATTACTGTATAATAAAAATATGCATTATAAAACCACCAAATGACGGCAAGTATCTACACATATATACAAAAGACAGGACGCAAAGCATAACAACCAAGAATAAAATTAGTTAAAATGCAGTTACTTTAGCACACATACACACTCCTTACATCACATAAAATATGCAGTACAGTACATATGACACCACACACATTCACTTCACTACTCAATCATGATATACAATACATAGGCTATGCATCACACTCACTCAACCACTCATATGCACAATATACAAAATACATATGGCATCCAGACAATGATGAGCTTCTATTCACTCGATTCTACAAACCAAATAATTTTATATATTCATATTGCAGCCACATACTTTTTTGATATACATCTATGTCTTTGAGATATTGTAATGAATGGACTTAAGTACAGTACTTGTAGTAAAAAGCTGTATGAAGTATGGATATGTAATTCCATCTATAACCCTGTATATACTAACCTACATACAGTTACCCAAAGGTATGTACATTCAGACCTCCTCTAATAACTACCTAAATAGCTACCACAGAGTTACAACGTTAGGACTCTTGAAAACCCTAATTTGCTTCCGCACCCTAACCCAAAGTCAACTTTTTCTCCCCTTGTGGTGAAATTGATTTTGGAGCCCCTCAAGTTTAACATCCTATCAAACTTTACTTGGTTCAAATAATATATAGTTATAGATTAACTGCATTCCTGTACTGTAACGTCTGTAAGATAGTCTTTAAAAGTTTGGAGTATGGGTTTCATGGTACATTTCTTGAGGATTCAAAAAGGTAAATGCTTTATTATGAGGCAAACTCTACCACAAAACATTCCCCATGGCAACGTCACTTCTATATTTTAGGTCCTCTAATTTCCAACGTGTTAGATAAATATCGCACTTGAAAAACTCATGTTGGAGGAGGTCTGACTGTATAGTAATAAAATTGATCCAAATTTTCCATCCAGTAAACTACTGTATAGTGTATCTTGTCATACATACATAACTAACTAAATTACAATATATAAAAGAATTTCCGAAACATGAGTGATGTACATGTAGGTCTCTATTTTCATGGGAAATACAGTATAGAAATAATATTTTCCGCTAACCCTATCTATAAGCTAACATACCGTAAGTCGCTTTACTATTTTACTATGTATGTCCGGATCCAAATATTGAAAAATATTGGCTTTACCTTTGGCTGCAGCAATGGAATATGGTAGCATCACCATCACACTCACTTCACATACACCTTAGTTCATTACCAACTTAAATATTGGCAGCATCAGTTTTCTATAAAAAAAAATTGTGGAAATATATATAAGTATCCGTCAATTTCGATTTGAAGAATAAACAACCTTCAAAAACAACATAACAATCCAAAGAAAAGTAGTAGATTGAATTTTTAGGTACCACTGTCTATAACACATTTAGGCTGTGTCCACACCAAACAGGTTGAATTAAAATTAACCCTAAACTGGTTAAAATTTCAAGCTACATTCATATATTTGTGCAGTACAACATTATGTCATGAATTGGAATTCTTTTTATAAAGGGTACTGTTAAATCTGTGAGTAAATATAGAGTCAAATTAATGTTAAAAAACAAGTCTTGAAACAATAATTGAAAAATATGTTGTCCTAAATTTTGTTATTTTGTTTACTTTTGTTTGAGAATTACCAGTATACATTCTAAAGACACTAACTGCCAAGAAATGCTTTATCGCATTGATCAGTTTAATTTAGGGTTGTATGTTATGAATATGATTGCATGAGGAATACTCAGTATACTTTACTTGACTGCACGTGACTCTATTCATCTATATTCTCCCACTGTGAATAGCTTAAGGACCCCCGTGATGTAGTCAGAAAATTTGAGGTTAGTGAATCCTTCAAACATTGCCATGAAACACCACCCATTCTGAAGGCGCTTGTTTTGTGGCATAGTCAGGAGGAATCAGAAGCTACCAAGTCTCAAACATGATCATAGGGTCCTTAAGGGGGTATAATTATAGCACATTGTTTTGGGTAGTAAATCCAGAGCAAATGATTCCTCTAAACTATTCCAGGCAACAGGATACCATTATTTTCCTTCATGTGGGTCAGTTTCCTGGCATACTTTGGAGGAATCAAGGCGCTTCAGTCTATCAAAAGTATAGTGTCCCCTTAAGCAAAATTACACAGACATAAAGGTGTACTGAAATGGTGAGTCGCGTACAGTTGTACTCAACATGACTATTTTTGTTGTGACCACAGCCTTATTTCTCTACAGTACATCTAAAAAAATAAGCCTTCAGAAAGTTGAGTGTTGAAGGCACATTGAAACATCACAGTCATGGCACAGCAGCAGCAATGAGTGTCTGGGTTTAGTAGCAGTCATAAAGTATTCAATATTAGGTTCAGTTATTAACACCAGTCAAAAAGCCATGAACACAAATAACTTGTTTCAATTAGGCTCCTTTTCTCCTTTTTTTATTTTCTTAAGTTTTCCTTGTTTTCTACACATATCTCTGTCTTCTTTTTGTGTTCCTCTACTTTTGTATATTTCTTTCTTTCCCACTCATTATCCTGCTCTTTCCTCCCTTTGCCCTCTTTCAATTATTGAAATAAATAAAAGCCGAATAAGCAAAGTTACTATGAAAACTGCAAACATAATATCCTTTTTTGAAGAGTATAACTTTGACTGATTCAGTGTTCAGTCAACAAAGGTGGTCTTTTGAGTTGCAACTCTATTTTTAATACACAATCTTCATGTCAAGGTTAGAGAGCCTTGGGAAATGGACGAGGGTCAAGAGGGAGGGGACTGGGTTGCTGCTGGGGTTAGAGCTAATAATGTTGTGACCATAGCACCAAGTTCACACACAGCAGTAAATTGTCAACATATCCTTCATATCGCTAACAAATTTGAAATTCTACATTGATCAAATAATCTTCATTTCAATCTTCTTGAAAAATATATAATTATATACATTACACGACAGTAAATCATGATTTTCATATACTTTGGAATAATGCTTAACTTAATTGGCACTTATATGTGAACACAATATTAAATATAATCTTTTAAATATTTTAGTATCCATTCGCATCTTTATCAAGGTTTCCAGAGAGCGTTGGGTCTGGCCTCTTTCTTTCAAAGAAGCCCAGTTTCCACAAAATTAAAACAATAATTATGAGCACTAAAAGCCCAGCAAAAATAGAGACCAAAATCACCCACAAGGGAACTTCTTCTGGAGGTAGCTGGTCAAGCAGGTCAGGGTATGCCAGAGTTTCAGCAGAGTCTACATCATCAGATTGGTCCTGGTCTTCACGCATGTCTTCAGGAAGTATTAGAGATGCTCTAGATTTGATGCTGACATAGCTGACCCGAGGGTAGTCTTCAACCAGTGTTGCATTCCATAATCTGGATTTGATGCGAATGCTTACAGCCTGCTTGGCTCCCAAGTTACGAATATTACACCGGAAAACAAAGCATTTTGCAGTTGGGGTGCCATCACATTTCTGTAACAAATGAACCAAATTTAAGTGTGACATAATACTGTACATTTCCTATGTACAACCACTTCAAAGTAATGAACAGTAAACTCGTTTTAAGTCTTAAACAGGACAGAACATTTTGGTCTATCTTACCACAAGGACCTCCTCTACTTGCATTACAACCTTCTTTAGTTTGGAAGTATCAATTATTTTTTTTATAGTGATGCCCCAAAAGGGCCACTCTGCTCTACTTTCTTCCTTTCTTTCTGATCTCCCTATTCATACTTTCATGCTTACACAATAATATTCCCAGGCACAAAAGTTCCAATATTTTTCCTCTCAAAACTATTTTGCAGCCTGTCCCATTTGACACACTCTACTTGCAGAGAGTTGAATATTTCCAGTAACAGAAGCTAACCTCTTGCCTAACCCAGTCTCTTAGGGGCAGGAAGTGAATTTGCCACTTTGTGGTAAGCTACCAACCACTCCTCTGCCCTGGCAATCCCCTCATGATAAATTTTGTTTCTGGAAAGAACACTGATTCAACAATTTAATGACTGAATGAAAAATGCAACTCAAAAATACTGAGAAACACTATGTGTTAAACATAATTAATAGTGTACAGCATTATTACTAACGAATCATTATTACTGTATTGTACAACATCTCATTCACAAAATTTTACTGTACAGTACATGTATTGTATTGTAATTCTATTAAACTGGTAAACATAAACAAACATGAATCAAAAGCAAAGTAATCATCACTTACCAAATGAACAACTTGCAATGTTTTTCCAGTTTTCTGATCGGTTACAGCCTGAGGCTTAATGATCATCTCCTTCTCACGCTTGACTCGAATCAAATCTCGTCTGTTTCTCACACTCTCATCTTCATGATGGACTGACGAGTCAGAATCACTGGGATTCTGTCCCCAGTCGGGATTATGATAAACTTTCCGAGTGTACACAATTGTATCCCCAGTCACAGGGTCCACTTCTACTCGCTGATATGTGGCATTTTCAATGGAGCGGCCAGAGTCATAGTGAATCCGACCAGTAGAACCATCTCCATGACTCAATGATCTGTCCCTGTCCCAAGATGAAGTGGTTCTGTGGCTTGTATGTCTGGCTCCACCATCATGACTAGATCTATCATAGCTTTTCTCACTTTCTCTGTAGTTATAATCACTGTTGGAACCATCATCATTATAAGTTCTGTGGCTCTCAGATGTCTCGGTATGGCCAGGTGCTCTATACCCATCTGAATCTCTGCCTTCCCAGTCAAAAACTCTTCTTCTGCTTCCCACATCCTCAGTGCGTACATCACTTCCAAAGCGATCTCTACTCCTTTCATCAACTATTGCTCCATCACCTTCATTCCTGCCCTGTGAGCTTGTGTGCCTATGGCCATCTGATGTCCTATCATAATTCAAGCTTCCTTGATTTCTCCTGGTGCTATATCTATCATCATCAGTGCTTCCTCTTCTTCTACTAGACTCATACTCATATGTACTGGTATGGCTCCCCTCTCTCTGATTATTTGGATATCTTCTGTCATATCCACTCTCTCCTCCATAACCACCATCAGTCTCCTCTCTCCAACTTCCTCGCCTGTCAACTTCACCTGTCCTGCCTTCCTGGTTTGTGTTGATCCTTGTACTACCTCCGTAATTCCATGTTTCTCCCGTATGAGACGTTCTCCTTTCTTCCCCATAACCTCTTCTGTAACCATCAACATCCCTTCCTCCTTCATATCCACCAGATGATTCCCCTCGTCCAGTATGGCTTCCTTCCCTCCATGTCTGTCCATGTCTGTGTGTATCGATATTGCTCGAGCCTTCATCAGTGTCAGTTTCTCCCCGTCCATACCACTGTGACCTTCTCTCATCTGGTTCTCCGGTTTGAGTCCTGGAACTTGATGATGATGAAGTGGATGAAGATGATGTGTGTGTACGCCTGTAACCTCCACCGTCACCCCATCTTCCACGAGGGATTTCCCCATGACCAGAATCAGAATCATCTGTGACAGTCACTTTCTTAGTTTCACGGTGCTTGTTGTGGAATTGTGTCCGTCCATCAGGAGAAACTCCAGAGGAGGTATGAGTACGGTCATAATGTTCAAGAACCTCGCCTTCATCATCACCTTCATCAGTGTAATCATATTCATTGAATCTTGATCGGTCATCCGATGAAGATGAAACTCTCCGACTATACCTTACATGGGATCTGCCTGAATCAACACCACTTCCTTCCATCTCATCAAAATCTGATGAGGAATGAGTTCCAGATGAAGATGCTGAGAAACCACCAGATGACGATGACGATGATGATGATGATGATGATGATGATGATGATGATGATGATGTCTCTGTATCCTTATCATATGATGATTTAGAAGTAGTTTTCTTGGTTGAGATATTTGTTTCTTTCTTTGTAGTTACTTTGGTGACTTTCACAGTTCTATTTACAGATACAGCTCCTCCACCCTCAGTTTCCTCTCTGTCTGGTACTTCTGGTTCAACTTGACCTGGACCTGGATCAGGTGAAGATAGAGATTCCTGTTCACCATCCACATTTATCAAGCGGTGGCGACGGTAACCCAGAGGGTTGATCATCCTGTCATCAACTTCGCACTCTCCTACACCTGGAAATATAAGATAAATTTTAAGTGCAATATCCTGGCTAATATAGAGGGGAAAATGAAAACTCATATATTTATATGGAGAGAGATGAAAGAGAAAAGCTGCAGAGGAGAAAGGTGACTGGAGAACTTGACTGTGTTATGAAGGGAAGAATTGTCAGTCAAAAAATGAAAAGTCATTGAGGAACATGAAACATTTTACTGCAACCAATATTCTTTTATAGAAGTGAGGTGTAGACAGCAAAAGTTAAGGTCTTTTCCAGACTGAGAGTTGTAGATGTGAACTAGCTCAAAATGAAAGCTTATGTGAACATGCTGGATGTAAGGAAGTGTATAGAAGGAAGGTGGTCTTGTGGTTAGTGTGGTGGACTTGTAACCTGAAGGTCAGGAGAATCCTCCTAAGTGAGAGGCTGAGAATATTCATTCTTCCAAATTTAGTTTCAAGTACAAACAGTATGACTACCGATCGTCGAAAAACACCCTTGCTTGTACTGCAACAGCCACAATATTTTGGATTTACCCTCTCACCCTGTTCTTTGTGGCTGGGTGTCAGTCCAGAAGTTGTGACATGTGTGTGTGTGTGTGTGTGGGTAGGAGTTGACCTGGGCCTCTTGCTAGTCCATCTAGCAACATGTATAGTCTAATGGGATGTACCCTAGCTCTACAATCATAGGCCTACGGTTCAATTCCCAGGTGGGGTAACTTACTCATATTCAGGCATGCCACTACAATGTATTACTGTACATGAAATACTCCCTCATGTCACTCTTTTTGCTATTGAATGACAGTTTACAAGTATTGACGTGTGTTGATAATAACCTGGACCTCAAATGTGGCATGAAGTCTATGCTTGATGTATATTCACAGAAAAAAAAGACAAATTTTGTATGTGAATAATCCACTAAAAGCACTCACCATCCACTATAGGAGGTTCTGTCATATAAAGAAGCCACTTGCCCTTCTCCTTGCCATTCTCAACCTGGTGTGGCCATTCCACTTCCACCTGGAACTCATCCACCCTAGATGGTCCATTGTTGTCCACATTGTACTTGTGAGTCACTTCCATTCCAATCTCCTCTAAGTACTCTATGGCCGACTCACCCACCACTTCACCACCATAGAACACTTGCTCATCTTTCACAGAACTGCAAATATAGATCAAATTCAATAACATTTTATTTTGGACTTTATATCTTATCTTTTAATGGTGTTATTCAACATTTATGCCATCTAGATTATATTCTTTATCTAACAACATAGGTTTGATGAACTGATTGTCATAGAGAATAGGAAAGAAAATAGCTGGCAACATTGAGTTGTCAGTTTGTTAGGAGTCTTCACTCTACAATGAGAGAGCTAGGCAAAGCAATGATTGTTGATATTCAAATATCAAGTGATTGTTCTATTACAGAATACATGCTGTACTACTAAAGAAAAGTAGCACAATGTTCAAGATTACAGTATACACATACCCAATGATGGATATTTCTGCTCGCTTGATCACCTCCACATGGAAATGAAGTGGGGCCTGATTTGTCAACTCGACTGAAGAAGAGTTAGCTGCGACAGTGAAATCAATGAACCTGGAGTCAAATGGTTCCCCTGATTTAATGAAAGTGAGGTGTAATCGGCCAGTGGTGTCAGTGAGTGGGTTGCCAATCCCACACACAATCATAGTTTTAGTTGCCCGGTTGCACTGGTAGGAGCCACTCTGCAAAGTAGTGCATTAGGTATTGGAAAATTATCTCTTACTTTTCCCTCTGAAATTGTGAAATTAAATCATTCACTCCAATTTTATGACCATATACTTAATTGGGAAGAAACAAGGGTGGTGAAAAAGTTCCCTTTTCCCTTTTCATAAAGGATGGGGGAAAAGGGTTTCCAGTCTCAAGTAAAAAATAGAATAGAAAGACCAAGAGAAAGAGCAAAGACATAATTCTCAGTGAAATGGGCCAGTCTGTAAATATGTTGGCATTATATTGCATTCAATCGACCTTAGAGGTCGGTGTCACTTATCCTACTGTCTCATGCCAGGGTACCCATCTAGGCCAATTATTAGCCGACTGGGTTTAACTGTTAGTTAAGGATAGATGAACAGACGAAATGCAAGTACCATATATGGATACAGATTTTCCACTACAGTAGTTCTGTGGTAGAATACAAGGACTCGCTTTAATGAAGAACAAAATCAAATATTTAATGTCTCAACAATTATCACATTGTGATCATATGGCAATATCCAGCAAAAATATATGATAGTCAATGTTTTTCAATCATTATTATCCTCAATCCTGTTTTGTATTTTACATTTTCCACATCTTTTTGTGAAATGTTTATTGATATGTGGAAGTCTTATTAGAGCCAAAATACAGGGGTAATACACCATAAGCTTGCCTATTATAAAATTTGTTTAAGATATGGACATTTCAAAATTTGGACAAGGTTTCCTCCAAAAATTGTCCTCTTTATCCATGCACAATAAAAGAAGGGTAAAGGCACTTCTAAGCAAGAAAAATATTTACTAAAAAACATTTACTCTAACAATAAATTTCACACCTCATACTGAATGGTGTCAAAAATGAGAGCCTTGTGGTGGGTGATGATGAGGGAGGACTGGTAGGCTGGCTCCCCTGTGTTGTTAACTTCCACAAACATGTGTACAGTGTCTTGCTCCCCCAGTCGCAGTATATAGTGGCGATCATTCGGACTCCTTTCCAGTACCAGCCATCCGTCCACATTCAGGTCACTCTCACAGATATCATCATCACCACAGTCCTTGGCAAATGTTCCTTCAAAGTACCTGTGACAGTGAGATTACAGTATAAAATACTGTACCAGGAAAAAGTTGAAAGGCACAATGTGCTAGACTGAAAATTCTCCCCCAAATAAAAATTAATAAATGGAAAGTTAGTAAATCCAATTGCATCTGTGACATTGAAATTACAAAACACCACAGCATCGCTCAGAGTGAAATACTGTATAAGAACAATTAACTACAAAATAAAGGTTATTTATTACCTTATTCTCCTATATACTGTATAAACATAATAATGCTAGGTACACCTCGACTATTTTTTTTTCAAGATGCTCAAACCTATAAAAGAATGTGCACCTTTAGGATTTACAGTGTTATTTATGGAAAGAAGTACATTTTCATAAATGTATTATGGAGTTACAAAATAATATACTTTAAGATACAGTAACAAAGGCATTATATTCAGGTTTTGTACCTATTGTTCATATCGGTACTTTATTGCATCATTCATATATAATTCTTAATTTTTCCTGATTTTTTCTAAAGCTTCCTACTGGGTATCAGTACTTATCAAAGAGTTTGAAAATTTCAAAATACTGTAATAACAATCATACATATTCATACCTGACTGCTTCCTGCTGGTTGAGTATAGGGTATTCATCAATATCAGGTAAGGGATCTCCCTCACGTACCGGTACAGGTTCTTCCTGGATTATTTCATAAGACATCTTGAACCTCAGAGGCCGTAAGATGTCTCGGGGTCCATCCTGAGGAAATATGTACATTATTAAAGAAAAGGTGAAAAGGGAATTGATTATAAAGTAATACGAGGAAAAAGGAATCTTAAAAAAGTTTGACTTTCAAATTCTTTATGCCAATCCTTTCATACTGTAAACATGGCCAACTTTTCAAGGAACACACTACACAATAAAAGTGGTAAAGGCAATAAATAAGAACTCACAAGGAGGTAAACTGTTTCAAGTGTGCACTGGAACCTGCCCATGTCCTCTGGCCTCAGACTAATGCGACGCTCCACTTGACTGGGTCTGTCCAAGTCACCGTCTGAGAAGCGTACTCGGGGGATGGGTCGGTCCTTGTAAACTCGCTCCTCTATCTTGTATTTCAACTGCAGGAAAGTTCGTGTTCCTGCCGTGTTATCCATCTTGAAGCAGGCTTCAAAGGAAAAGCTGAAAATGAAACAAAGATATAAACCTTTATTTTCATATAAGGCAACAGCAAAGGCAAGTTACTCAAATCTATACCAGTACTGGAACTTCTGCTCTATAAAATGAATTCAATGAAAAGCTGAAAGAAATACAAAATTGATGTTCTTATGTCAAGCAACACAGATCATGTAGCACAAGTCCTATATGTGTACAATACTGGTAACAGCTCAGAGTACAGTATCTGATTAAGGTGTTTCAAAGTCATAAGCAATTGGCCTGAGTATTAAAAAATGTATTCAATCATGCCTTAGGCAGCATCTCTTACATGGTGGCCATGAACATACTCCATCTACCCGAATACACTGTGGCTTACAAGAACCACTCATTCCTCTCCATATTTATTTCACATTATTATTTCCTGCTCTCTCGGAGTTCAAATCCTGGTTAAAATTGGGGTTATATATTGGTAGTACAGTCATTACAGGTAAGCACAGTGCAGAATTCATTACAGGTAAAATTACCTCATAAATTACAGTAATCAAAATGGTTATTCACCCTCAACACAGGCACTCAGCCATGGGATCACAATAATAATTCAGTTTGTAATGGATAGTACTGTACTGTACTGTTATTGTTGTTGTTGATGTTCTCCCGGGGCAGAATGGCCTCCTGCCCCACAGACCCCTGGTACACTCTGGTCGCAGTGAAAAAACAAATCAAAATAAAGGAGGGGCTGGCCCTATATGCCTGGGCTACTGAAGCCCATCCCAGGGAGATGGGACCAGAGCTTACTGGACCAGGAAGTCTGGGGGCCTCCGACCGCCAGGGAGATTGGGGGAAGGTCTTTGATCCCACACCCAGTGCTGTGGGCCCAAGTCCACATTACCACAAGAGCTACAAGTGGGGCCGCACCTTCCGTGAGACCAGCCCTGAAGGGACCATAAGGGGGAGGGAGTTTAGACTGCTGCATGCAAAGGGATAATGCACCCCCTTGTGCTGGCGGTCCACACAGCATTAAAAAATAAATAAATAAATCCGGTTGCAGTACACCTCACGTGGATTTTTAATCCATGTGGGCAGATCTCGTCAAATCCACTAGAAAGTGACCAGATCCTACAACAATCTTTATTCTAGCCCTGAGGGGGATGGCTAATATTCACAGAAAATAAAATCAGCCCCTCTGGGTAGCTGTACAGTACTGTTGTTGTTGTTGAAGTTCCTCAAGCTGTCTGGCCGAGCAACCCAGAGCTCCTGAGGAAGGCCAAGGCTTGAACCAGGCTTTCCCACAGTGCCCTCAGAGAGTGTATGTTGTGTTGTTGGCGAGTGTGGTTGTGTTCATTACAGTCTTCCATAATGTGTTTAATAGAATGGGGTGCTGTGTTGCATCCCGGACAGGCATCTACAATGGCTCCATCCAGCTTCTTCTGAAATGTCAGAAGGGCCGGGTGGTGGCCACACCGCAGCCTGGCCAGGTGGACTTTGTCCTCACGGGGAAGGGAGGATTCAGATGTGTGGATGTCAGGAGATCGTGCATGCAGCTGGGTGTTGTTTTTGAGTGTTTGGAAGGACTGATGAGTGATTTGAGTATGGATGTGTTTCTGGAGACTGGTTTGGGGTGGGCAGGGTGTGAGAGATGATAGTATTTGTGTATGGTATCGTGTACTGGGTGTTGTTTTGATGTTCCTTGGCATGTGTGGATGCTTTGCCATGTAGTGTAGTGGATGGTGTGGGTTTGTGGAGGCTGCAGCAAGTGTTTGTGTGCCTCTCATGTCAAGATAATCCTTGATTTTGAGGACTTTGGTTTCATGGTGTAAGTGGTCTGTAGGTGTGGTAGCTGTGCAGCCTGTGATTGTCTTTAGGGCTTTATTCTGTATGGTCTGAAGGGTGTTGAGATGAGTCTCAGTGAGGTTTAAGGCCCAGGCAGGGCTTGCATAATCCATCACTGATCGGATATATTGTTTGTACACTGTGGTTGTGGTTTCTTTGTTGTGTCCAAATGTTGTGCTGGCAAGAGATCTGAGGGCTTTTAAGTTTTTGCATGCATTTGTTTTGGATGGCTGTGATATGTTGTTTGAATGTCATGGATGTATTGTATGTTATGCCAAGTATTTTGGGTGTATGTGTGTGTGTGTGGTATAGGTGTGTTGTTTATGATGAGGTGTGGTGTGTAGCGGTGCTCTGCGTTCCAGTTCGTGAGAAGGGTGACAGTTGACTTGGTGGGTGCTATTTTAAGTCTGTGGTGAACCAGGCATTAAGTGTGTTCAGGTAGGGTTGGAGGATGTGAGTGGCTGTGTCTGCATTTTGGTGTGTACATGTGAGTGTTATGTCGTCTGCATAGGAGGCTATCTGTATTTGTGTCACCTGGGGTGTTGGTAGGTCGTGCATGTACAAATTGAAAAGAGTGGGTGTGAGAACAAAACCTTGGGGGACACCATTGGTGAAACTTTTAATGTTGGATGACTGACCAACAAATGTAACATAGGCTACTCTTCCTCCGAAGAAGTTGGCCAGCCATCTTTTTGTATTATTGTGCATGTTTGTGTTGCATATTTTGTTTGTGAGATTGTGGCAGGGGATGGCATCATATGCTTTACTAATGTCCAGTGTAACTAGGAGTGTTCTGTGTGGGGGTCAATCTGAGTTGATGCCATCATAAATTCTTTGTGTGAGGTCTGTAAGAAGAGTGTTTGTTGAGTGTAGTGGTCTGAAACCATGTTGTGAGGATGCAAGGGGAATGTGTGGTGTGATTAGGCTGATGATGAGGCGCTCAGTAATTTTGGAGGGGGTACAAAGGAGGGTGGTGGAACAGTGTGATGAGGGTAGTGTGGGATCTTTGTTGATTTTGGGGATAGTGATGATATTTCCATGCTTCCAGATGTTGGGTATTGTGTTGAGTGAGTAGCTGTAGTTTGCTATGTTAGTGAGTGCTTGTATGCCTTGTGGTCCAAGGTGTTTGAGGTGTATGTTACTGATGTTGTTAGGGCCACAGGCAGGTGAGTGTTTGAGGTTGTGGATGATGTGATTTGTATGACAGTTTGTGAATGGTGCATAGTCTGGGTCAGTGGGGAAATGTCTCTTATGTCTAATGACTTGTCAGTCTTCAGGGTGAGGGTGAAGGTGGCTTACATGAGAAAAATACTGGATGAGGGTGTTTGCTTGTTGTTTATTAGAGGGTATAGTGTCTGTTGTTATGATGGCTGAATGTGATTGTGTAGTGTTGCTGTTGGACATAGTGATGCTGTTTAGTGTTTTGTAGAGTTTGCTGGTGTTTGTTTTGTGGTCAAGTGTGTTGACAAACCTTTGCCAGCTTAGTGTCTTTTGTTCTTTAATTTTGTTGTTTATTTGTGTATTTAGTGCTTGTATTTGGTGTACTATGTGTTGTGTAATAACATTCAATAAATCAATTACACTTTTCTTACCATGTTTCTGGTGAGTTGGGGTTAATGTGGCAGGGTTTCCCAGGGTCAATATTATCCAACTGACCACCTGATTCCAACTTAGTCTCTATGTCAATGATTGGTCGAGCTCTGAAATAAAATAAAATAATGGTAAATTTACTTAATCCTTTAACCAGTGACATACCCGATACATCATAGAGTTACATAGAGTTACAATGAAACACAGACCACAACAGACCTTACGGTCCACACGAGGTGACCTGCTTTGAGGATTACTGGTAGAGAATATAATACTCCCCAGTGATAGGTATAATACTCCCATTTATGTATAATACTTCCATTGTCATGGAAGGGATAATGCCATATTCCATGAAGTATATAAGATGTGGAGTGTGTGTGTGTGCAGGGGAGGGGGGGGGGAGTTCTATGTTAGGGCATTTTGTTTCGGAGGCTGTGCGATGTGACGAGGCTACCTCCAGTGTGGAGAGGAAGGCCTGGTATATGTATGTATGTATGTATGTATGTATATAGACACATATATATATATACCGGTATATATATTCTCTCTTAAATAAACGAGGTTGCAGGATATGGATTGTTCTGCATTTATGAGTTTATTATTTATGCTTTCGATTGATCTTACAGTTTTTCTTAAATCTTCACTTAGATGGTGGATAAGTGAGGCAAATGTTGAGTTGTTGGGGGAGGTCGAAACGTCGACCTCCCCCAACAACTCAACATTTGCCTCACTTATCCACCATCTAAGTGAAGATTTAATAAAAACTGTAAGATCCATTCAAAGCATAAATAATAAACTCATAAATGCAGAACAAGCCATATCCTGCAACCTCGTTTGTTTAAAAGAGAATATACTCCCTGGCTATACCAACATATATAAAGTACTGTATACAGTATTAGTACAGTACGTCATAAGTGGTTTGTAGTCTAGGGTAAAAATTTTCAGTTGGAATACTATACTGACTAAACAGAGACAAGGCCTGAATTATTGATCACAAAGTTCATGATAAATACTAGTCATCAGTGTAGTGTAATAAAACAATCATGCAAAGATTACAGGTGAGAAGTTTTAGAACTTGCAAAAATATAGACCTACCTGAGAAGAAGAACTCTATCACTGCAGAAGGATGATGTCAGCAAGTCCGGGTAACCATTACCATCCAGGTCCATTCCACCACTCAGAGAATAACCAAAGGCATCGTAAGCTCCTCCAGGCATGTCCTCAGCTCGGATAATCTAAAATGATGTTTGGTGTAATGATAATACTTATTACAGTAATCCCACAAAAAATTGTAGACCAGTACAGTATCTTGCTAAAATTTATGACCAACTAACCTTATAAGTTAATGAAACAGGGCTGTCCAAGTATTTTACTACGGTAATACTATAATTTAACAAACATATAGCATATAAATTTGATAATTTCATACACCTTTAACTTATATCTGCTTTACAATCTTAGTCAAGGTGAGGGATGTAAGAATACAGCTCCATTATGCAAATTTCTAAGATAATTTTGAGCTCGATCAGATATTGTTTTTGACACTAGGATGTTCTCACTTGGAAACAAACTTTAAGAAATCCACAATAATGCCCTCAATTTCATTTGAGATGCCTAAACACATTACATTTAAAGGAGTATTGTTCAAGTCATAGTACAGTACAGTAAAAAAAAAAAAAAAAAAAGGCAAAAGAGTATCCAAAGTTAACCACATTTTGTACAATACTTTATCAATACATGTATTTATAGTTGTCTGGACACTGTCATATCTATTTGTGATGTCATGGCAACCATCCATTCCCATTTTCATAATTAAATAAAACAATTTTACATAAATTACTGCATGCTTTTGTTATCCTGGCACCCACAACTCACCTGTGCTGGTTCTTTTATCAGGCCATCAGCAGTGCCAAGGAACACATATATCACACCATTGTTTTCATATGGTGCCCCTATTGCTATGTCAGTAAAGCCATCATGGTTCAGGTCACCCATTGAAGTCATGGAGAATCCAAACCGTGTCTCCCCAGCTTTTCCTAGTTATCAGAAGGGTGGGAGTCAATGTTGGAATGTTATGTTGAGTAGGAATATTGATGTACAGGAAAACTGGAAATATATACATGCAATATTTTTCTTTTGGCTATACCCTAGCTGTGACTTCATATAATTATGATGTAAAGATGAGGGCTTTCTTTGAAAATGCTGAAATTTTTGTTGTACACAAACATTTCCATTCTAAAAGCAAATGCATCTTTAATAATTAAATTCTAATGCTATTGAAAACTCCTGAAAAATTAATATGGCTTAATTGAATGTCTAAGTGAAAAATGAAGTTAAGCAGACAGCAGATGGAATGGGTCAAGTGTCTGTGGCATGGAACATTATTTTACATAAAATACAAGTATAATCAATATTAGTCATCCTCATCAATCACTCTGTAATCAATATCATCACAAACTCTATAATTATCTTGAGTGACAAACTGAAACAGTGGACTCATTAAATAAACATAATATAATAAATGATCTTGACTCTTAATGTGCAGCCATAAAAAAATAAGCACAGTACAGTACAGTACATCTATTGCCTAAACAGTTAGTTAACTGGATAGCAATAAAAACTTCCTAACTTTGCACATATATATTACGATGTCAAAAGAAATAAATGCTACATGTACTATATTAGTAAATATGAAAATGCACTTCAACAAGAAAGGCAATTCCTTAACACCATCTAATGTAAACTGAACAATAAAACAATGGAATAATTTTACATGCAGAAATAGGAAACCTATTATCATAAAATACACAGTCCATTTACTAAACATCAAAATTTTCTAACCAAATAAGAGAAAGGAAAAAGAGAGAATAATTGAACTGCAAGACCATCAAGTGACAGCTACTTTGTTATAGAAACTAAGTCCATAGAAACAAGACTTCTACATAAATACTGTAGTAGGAATCTAAGAGGTAGTAGGGCGATGGATACTTCTGCCCAACACTACTCACTGAGGCTATCAACATTAAGAGAGAATACAGCTACACAGAGAAGGTGCTAATTTCACAAGTTACCTCACTTGCACAATAACATGAGGGATTGCTCTGATTATGATTATGCGTTATTTTCTAGTAACTGACTTTGAATGAACAGCTATAAAAGAATATCTACACAGATACCCACTCTAAGCATATTACTTTCTCGTGTAATTGATGAAGACATAGTACTGTAGTATACTCAAGGCTTTTGGATGGCCTGTAAATATCAATTACTCACAGAAATATTCTAAATGCACTCTTTTCCAAAAGCATGACATCCTGAAGTGTAGGCCCAGTATCCTCTCAGAATAATATAAGAAAATAAGAGGATGTTCAATCACCATGACATTCAAAGACAAAAAATATATATACTATATTGTATATGAAAACTGAAACCTTAAACATGCTATATTCACCCACAACCCAAGTGCAAATTTCCATTGTGACTGAACACCTCCATAAGGTAATCATCAGTACAGTAACAAAATCATACCATGAAGGGAAAGCAATGGCATTACAAAGGGAGGTACTGTACTGCACTTTCCTGGATAAGGGTATTTTTTCAATTGAATAAACCTTTCTTTGTATTTAAGTGACCTTTAATTTCACCCTGGAAGGATGAACCAGTATCCCGTTACTGTAGCAATACCAACATATAATGTTCCCAAGTTATTGTGCAAGTTAATTCCTGGATGTAAATTCCTGGATTGTACAATGCTTCACCTGTCTTTTCTGATGGGACTGCCTGCGTGAACTTGTCGTGTGCAAGACCTACACCTTGGATGGAAAATTGGCAGCATGTATGACTTTGTACAGTACAGTACTTGAATTAATAGGGCACTATGTATAGTTAATTGTAACACAAATACTTTGGCAAAAGTTTCTCCTGAACTGCAAATTGTACTCCTGAGAAACAATTAACAATGTATAATACAGTAATAATGTAACAGGGAAGGATTTGCATATTTTATATTAACTCTCTCCTTAACTCTATCCTGCGAGCATAATTTGTAAATTATTTAATAATTATCTGTTTGTGTAGAAGCAATATAATGGAGTGAAGGACCCTGGGCTTATGCTATACAGTATTTTGTTCAGTTTCTCAATATAAAGATAATATGGGCTTTAAATAATATGCTACATAAAACCTAAAACTAAAAATTATACATTTTCCATATACTGTAGAGACAAACCTTCAATTTTTTTGTAAGGATGGTTCCTGACAAATCCTCCATCATTGTTCATAAACACATAAATGGCTCCACTGGCTGAACCTTTGGAGTAGAATGGTGCTCCTACAATCAGGTCATCTTTTCTGAAAGCAATGAATACATCTGATAAATGCACGCTAATGCCCACGTGTAAAATTTCTGTGTGAGGAAAGAGTTTCAAATAAGCATTATTCACACAACATTGTCTGCTTATTTGTACATAATATATAATACTGTATACATTGCAAATGTTTGTCAGACACCACCATTTAGGTAACCACAGTAACTTCATTGAAATGCTGTCTACTGGGAAATAATGGATATACAATACTGGTCTGTGCAAGTGCCAAATCTACAATTCTGGATCATCATCTGTAAAAACATGTATTGTATAATGAATATGACAGCAGCAGAAGTGGTTAGGTAAAAGGTGCTTAACCCATTAACCAATGGCTGACAATGTAAGTCGCCACCACCAAGTGTGGAGGACTGCAGGTGACGACATAAATAAACAGCGCAGTTTCTAAATTTGCACTCTCCCTAACATGCTTGTCTCGGCTGGCAACACTTATTGTGGGACCCGAGGGACTAGCCCGAGTCCAGCCAGCCACTACCAATCAGTGTGACAAGAGCAGTGAGGGTGGGAGGATGTATTTTCGTCACTCCGCTTTTCCTGTAATTACCATATATGTACGTAAAAACGACAGTGACATTATATTTCATATTGTTGTGTTGAAAAATGTGATTCTGACATGTTTTATAACGAAATCAGAGCATGAAAACGTACTTAGATATGTATATACAGTATAGTAGAGTGTAAAAGTGAATTTTGAGTTGCAGTCATTCTGAGCTGGCTACATTTCCATTTAGTAAACACAAGGATATCAGAAGACAGCTAAAGGTTTGTACTTCAATATCCTGTATCATTTATTCATGTAGCACGAGTGGTTTACATGCCATTAGCCGTCAAATGTGTTGTTTACAAAGTGAGCGTGAGTGCGGGAGAAAGGCCAGGAATACAGAGCTGGCACGCTCCAGAACACCCACGTTTTAATAGTTAAAGGAAGGAAGAATGGAAGTGCATGGTAGATGAATGAGATAGGGTATAAGGATAGTGTAAAAAAAGAAAAGACAGGCATATATGAAAGTACTTTACAGGACTGTGGTGGAAAAGGAAAAAGATCTAAGAAAGATGGAAAAAAATCATGCATAAAGCAAGTGACAAGGTTGGTGAGAGAGAGCAAAAGGAGAGTATATGATGAGTTTGGTAGGAAACTGAATGAAAATTCTAGTTAAACTGACAATTGTTTCCTAAAACAGAAGAAACTTGTGTGCAGTACTACTAATGCTTGATCAACTTACTCGTCTCCATTGATGTCAACAGCAAGAATTTCATAACCAAAGCTTGAAGCAAACTCTTCTCCATTAAGAATAAGTTCCACACTTAGCATGGCCACACCAATTTTTTCTCGGGAAAAGAACACAACCTGTCCAGTACCGTTAGCCCTGGGTGCACCACCAACATAAGAAATGTGGCTCCCAAAGAAACGTCCTGCAGCAACGGAATATCCTGAAAAACAAAGTAACATATAAGTATCTCAATCAAGATTTTTTTAAATCAGAATAATATACCAATTTAAATTTAATCCACAGCAACAACCAGTCAATTATCTACTGCAAAGGAATAGATATGCTACATAATAGCAAACAAATTCCATGCAAAAGTTTTTTTTACACATGACCATTTCCCATTAACAGAGAAACAAGCTGTCTGAAATCAATTTGTTATTCCGTAGAACTGTAATATTTCATTACTCAGAAGTAAATCTCTATCAATATACCTAAACTTAACAATGGTGAATCATTTTAAAATATGTAAACTCACAAAAGAAAGAAAATATTTACCAAGTTCTTTACATTTCATATCAATTACATAAATATATATAGCGTTTCCATGAAGAATCCTGACCACTGGAACACAATACCTTATGGAAAAAGAGGTGAAGTACTGTATGTGATAGCCAGCAACCTCACGTTCCTACCTAGATAACTGTACTTGTCCACTGGGGAGTCATTCTCGGTAACTGGGCCGAAGTACTGGGTCTTGTCCCTGAGGAGGAAGTTGTCGGAGATATTGGAGGTATGAACGGTACCACGCCAGGTGTAGGGGCCAGGTACCCCTAACACTACCTCATCATCCAGCAGCAGTCCACTTGTCCCAGCCTGGCAGAACCCATACTGCTGATGTCCTCTGAGAAAAATTGTGTAGTTCAGCATATTTCTATTCACGGGAGTGCAGTTAACATTATCACCAATTAAATATATGGATCTACCCCACTTAGGCTAATCATGATCATTCACTATGTATCGCAGTAATGTCAACCTTTCTTGATTTCCTCAAAATACTGCAGATTCATATAGATTATTAATCACATATATAGAGTCCATCCTTATCACCCAAATAACAAAGTAATTAATAATGAATGTAAGGTGGAAATTATACTATTATATTCACATAATTATATAATTACTCACAGCATACAGAATACTGTATCATACATTCCCCACTCTGTAACTTTAATTAACAATATGTTTATTAACTTCAGTATCTTACTGGTTAACTGGCTTCCCTCTGCATGGTTCCATAGAATCAGCAACATCTAGAGCTTGTGTCAGGATATAACACATGCCAAACCCCCACTGGAACCCTCTACCTTTGAACATGTAGCGATGGGCACACACCTGAAACAGATTAATCCATTAACACACTGTTAGTGGTGCCAGTTATCATGCTATTTAAAAAAAACTATAGGCATTAATTTGGTTAAAATTAACATGCTGGCCTTAGCAAATTCTCTCATCCAAGGAGATGCAAGTAATTAACATTCAAATATTGCCCCCACATCATAGAGAGTAGTCAGAGCTTAGGATCTGACTACCTGGCAATCATAATCACCACAAGAACACACACACCTACACCAATTACAAAAGAGCCAACTAGGTAGCTTTCACATACAAGACAGAACAACACCTCAAAACACTTCACAGTACAGTACAGAACTTCAACACAATCATACAAATCACAAACAGAAATCACATCCTTATGACCCATTTAATGCCATTTGAAAAGTGTGGTGAAGAACAATAATCCACTAGTTCCCATGAGAAAGTCATCTTACCAGTACTTTCCCTCCAGCTCCCTGGCTTTTGAGAGTGACACCCAACCACTGGTCATCCTTGATCTCCTCTTCTGAAGGTTCTGAGAGGGTGTTGTCATCCACTGTAAGAATTGCAATGAGTTAGTTGGGGATTTGGAGACAAGACTGGTATTCATATAGATCTTATAGAACTCTTGAAGTCACTTTAAAAGAGGAACTCGAATCAACATGAAAGTTAGGCTTATAGAAATTCCTGTCATCTACTAAACTAGTCCTTTATGACTGTCTGCCTAAATGACCCTTGTAATGTAATATGTTCAGATAGGCATACCTTCCTCTTCATTAAGGGGACTTGTAAAAGAAGGAATAAGACCTTCCATATGATTTTATATGAATACCAGCCTGGGTCCATAATTAGACTTGCACAGCCCACAGTTAAGAGTAGCTCTTGATTCATGAAAAGAATACTTAAACTGCTCAGTACAGTACTATGACTGAGTTATAATTTTCAATAAAGTATATTTATTTATTTACAAAGCACAGTGAAAGCCTACACAAGTTTATAGTATCTGTATTAATAGTTGACATATACCAATCCACTTCTGCCTTTATATAAACTATTTAAAATCAATAACAGAAGCTTCCGTGCTACTTCACAGTACCACGGAAAAGCTATGCTTCAAGCAAGTTGTAATGAAAAGAAAACATAACAAAAGGCCTAAATCATAATCATATGCAAAGTCAGGCAACTCAACACCAAAAATCATAACAAAGCATCACAAACTATCACAGGTGCACAAGCTCAGCAGGGATGTGTTCAGGAGAGCCAAAAGTAATTCACAGAAATATTTATTGAGAAATGATATTGAATGTTGTTTTGGGCAATAAGCAGTATGTAAAACATCATCCAACATTTATCTAGGTAACTGTGTCACTAATCTATAAAGTCATTCTTTTTTCTTGCTTAGTGCACAGCTGTCATCAGATTAAAATTTCATATCCCAAACACACCATCATTCCATGCTTCACACTGACCAAACTGGAGCTGCAGCAACTTGATGCTTAAGCTTAATCTTGTCTCAGCATCTCTAGAAACTAACACTACTGCATTCCAGTTGAGTCATTCATAAAGAAGCTCAGCCAACTTCCGATTGTGACAAAATAATAATTGCTAGAGGTACAGTACTCCCAAACACAACTGACCAAATGCCATCATAAAATTGCTCACCATCCTTAGTAATTAGCATTACAGTACATATGGATAAAAGAAAGGATTACTCGGTAATACACACTGTACAGTACTTAGTATAAAATACAATACATGAACTCTGTATAGTGTTACTTTTTAAGAGTTTGACCTTGTACACCACTGTACAGTACTTGTTCAGCTGTGTCTGGGAACTTTTCACTGATATGTCACAGTTGGAATTAAGGAACCACTGACTGGCACACTGTAATATTGTGTACAGTATACAGTACTTGATACCGAAGTAGTATGGTATAATCTCTGGCCCAACAGGCAAAATATACACAGAAAAACAAATGTGATATTGTAATAAAACTGTAATAGCACTGATCACTGTGGAACAGTAAAATTGTATATACTGTAAACCTTGATATGAATTGTATGCACACTGTACCATACATGAAGTAGACTACACAGCATAAATTCACAGGGTAACACTGTATAAGACAGATTTTATTTGCTGGATTAATACAAAATCCATCCATGTACCAATTGCATCAATCACTTCTATGTCTATTCAGTTTAAGTCTGGTAACAAACCACTCTATGCTAAGTTTTATCATATAGAATTATGATTTTTGCGACTTTTCCATTCTTACTGGAAAAGTATATTGGTATAATTGAGGAATGAGGAAATATCTTTTAAATACTAGTATATTAAATACTAGTTGTACAGTATACTGTAACATAAAACTTCTCTCCTAAACAGTTACAGGTATATAACATTACTATTGATATTATATGCCATCAGGTTCCATCATGCTGCCAGAATGATAAAAATGCAACTGAAAAAAAAGGTGAACTGTAACACTGCATTAACCAATAATGATATAGAGCAAATGATTCCGGAGAAGGCGGTGCAACTGAAAATAAAAATTTATAGGGGAAAACACCAAAGTCCGTAGCTAGTACAGTATAAAGACAGAAGGGGAAGTTGTAAAACCGAGCCATAATGTGTGGCAAAAACATAATGGAGATATGAAGAAGAGATAGAGCAACAGAAGAAGTGGTGCAGCATAGGTGTAATGTGAACTAACACAAAAATATACCTAAGTGGTAAGGTAGTACGAGTAAAATTATTAGTAGAGGTAGACATATATTTAGTATGATTCTGATGTAAAAACAAAAATAACTGTACGATATATAAAGGAAAAATTTCAATGGGTGGTGGTGTAGGAACAGGGATGGCAAAAGAAAGCAGGATATATCAAACTTATTTGAGGAAGTACTGTACAGTACTACAAAAATTGAAACAAAAATGCATCCCTCATTCAACATGCACATACAGTACTACTGGCAAGACAACACACAAGCAATGAAGCACACACAAGTAAAAATATCAAATTTGTTAATTGCATGCTAAGACTGCCTTACATTTGTGAGTACAGTATTTAATAACAATAAAATCCCAAGACCCTTGAGATCAGTGCTTGGCAATGCATAATAAGAACACTGTACAACTGTGGTTTAATTAAGTAACTGAAAGTAACATCTGCCAATCAGGAAAGACAAGATGGTACCGTACACTATTTATAATCAGTTTTCAACCCAAAAATCGTATCAATTTATGCAACATACAATACTGTATTAAAAGCATTTATTAAATAAAACCTTTCCTGGGGTATATGCATAAATTAAGGATTGGGTGAAACACTCGGGATTTTACTGTACAGTATAATGAACTATCGACGATTGTCATCAGTGAACGCATTGTGCAGGACTTAACATACACACCAATAAATAATAAGTAGCCATATTTTATATAGGTTTAAGACTTTAAATATACTGTTTCTAATATATGTTGTGTGTAAAACGATTAAAACAAATATAAAACATACGTAGCATTTAAATGACTTGATAGTATTCATACCAATCACCAGGTAAAGTTTATAGGAACAAGTAATGTTCCCAGCGAGAGCCATATTTACCGTACATACTGTTTACTACTTAGTGCTTACAACTTTAAATAACGCCAGATAAACAGACACTCCATGAAATTATATTTTCCCTATGTCCGTCGTATTACTGACGTGACAGCAGTGCCACTATACTACGAGTAAGCATGGCACTGTCTGGAACATACACGTCTGTTTACGGCCCTCGTAGCACACACGTGGTAGTGGTACCGTCTTAAGTTGACATGACACGGTCACCAGTCACCGTTGGGGTCGGTGGCCATTCAGGCTTGTCGATTGTCGCTATGCACACCGATAGATGCAGATGGTATCATGGTGAATGGCGATGGTATCCTATGGTGTTATGACAACGACACGACGGTGCCATGACACATCAAATAAATAACTAAAGCCACAAATAAATTCTATACATGTCAAAATATATTCTCGCCATGATGACATGAACCGATGACACCACGTCGCACCAGGACGGCAGGACCGCTGCACCACAAGTCCACAACAATATTAATCGTGGCATGTTGTGGCCTTGTGAATGTATGAAAACCCTTTACTACCGTTCCTCATACATGCAATAGTACCCAGAATAGTACACATAAATATTATTACTTGATTATAGTTTGGATTTCAGCCTGTCTTGGATAATGTGTCCCTCCATTATGTTCACTTTGTCTTCACAATATCGACGTGAATAATATCAAGTGGCATAACACGCTCAGCTTACACAATTACTTCACCATTTAACATGACATCATGGGTTTCCTAAATATATTTACTGAATTATTAGTTGCTTGTCATAAAAAAAGCGAAAATTACCTATACCTTCATATGTAACAATCAGTAATGAATCTTTCACATGGGCATAGACCTACAAAGTAAGTGTGTGTGTGTGTGTGTGTGTGTGTGTTTATTAATAGTGTTTCAAATTATATGGAATAGATTAATGTATCTGTAAGTTATCAAAGATTACAATCACAGCATCCCCAAGCATTACAATTAGTTATAAATATGATCAAACCTTCATTATGCAGGTGAATTCATACAATAAAAATAACTTATTGTTGAAATCATTATTAGTAATAATCATAAGTATGTGAGCCAGTAAGTACAAGACCAAAATGATTACCTCCTGGCTGATCTGTTATAATCTATGGACCGGTTACTCTCATTAAAGCCGCAATCAGACATTTTCTGGTCTAACGTTTCCATTATAACGGTTGATAAGAAATTTAAAAATAAGCATAGTCCAGCAGCAGAATATGATATACTAATGTAACTTATAATGTTTCTTGTTTGTTCCCTTCTGATGCAAAGATAGACAATTCATGTGAGACAAGTCTAATTCCGGCCTTGGTGTGAGAGGGTCCAGACTCTAGTTATCATTTCCACCAGAATGCGCGGTAAATGCCATGACCTCGGACATGCTCGATGCAGCACCCAAGGAAGCAAGAAGGAAGGAAGGAAGAAGGAGAGGAGGAAGGCGGAGTGGCCGAGGGAGCCATCTAGCGGCGAGGGAACCCCATTACTGCCACCAGGTGCCAGCCCAGGTCAGGTTAGGTGGAGACAAGGGGCCGTGGATTATAATGAAAACGCAACTCAAAGTCTTTCGCCGGTGACTGAGAACAAATACGTATATTAAAGTTTGAGAATGTAAATAATTGAGGGCTTCCAAATAGGTGTGTATATTGACAAAGCCCGTGAGATGGCTCTTACGTCACTCCTATACTGAAGTATCGTGCTTCTTAGGAGGGATAATGAAATACAATGTTTCAGCATACAAGTGACATAAGAGTGAGTTGGGCTCTGGTTGATACATCACTCTTATTTTTAATGAGACGTTGTGGCGAGTGGACACCCTCAGAAGCATGACTTAATTATTTACAGAAGCGAGTATCACACCAGCAAAATTTTCCTTCGTCCATCAGTGAAATGAACACTTCCGCCAAGCTCACTCTCCGAGGATTGGAGGACAACCCTAAAGTACAGTGAAAGAAGGTTTGAGCCGAGGAAGGAGGATATAGGTATTGAAGGATGAAGGAATAAAATGCTTGTGCGACTGACGTTTCTACAGTCATTCAGCACCGCGATCAATTCTCTTGATACTGAGTTACGTTTTCCCTATCATCACACGGTTGAGTGCTATCAGTGAGGCGAGTGGATGTGTTAAGCAATCCAGGCTGCATGCTGGATGAGCCGCGTGGGCGTGGTGGTGGAGGTTTTGGAGGTGGATGAGGTTGGTTGGTGGTGTGGTAGTGGTGGTAGTGGTGGAGGGTGATGGGGTTAAACTTACAGTCAAAGTTGTAGAGCCCTGTTTCCGGATCTGTAAGAAGTAAGCAACATACATAACGTAAGACAATCATATTTCTTAGAGGTGAATATAAATTAAACATTAAAAGCAAGCACGAATGAAAACGTGAGAGTCGTGTCTGTGGTGACTTCAAGCACTTTTCTGGTACCACTCTAACTTTTTAATTACACGATACAACAAAACTTAACATCAAGATAAGCGAGGACAGGGCTAGGAAGTGGACAACCTCCTCTGCATTTGGGATAATAATTATGAGGCTCTACTAAAATCCTCTAAAAAAGTGCCATCAGCTTTTCCGTCACTGCCATATGAGAATTTGGGCGAAAAGCTAATATATGTTAACTAAGGATGATCTCTTTAAGTTAAGGTTGTCTAGGGGGAATATAAACAATCTATATTTGTTCACGAAAATCTTGAGGCAACTGTACGTCTGTTTGTTATACACGGGACGCTATGCTGAATTACTTTGGGGCACACATGTATTTCTAATAAAACTATCTGCTCGCTGTTACTTTAAAACTTTACTTTATAAACATTGTTCATTCTTGAGTGGGAAAATTAGAATGTACAGTACGGGAACTTTTGTTGTTTTCCAATAATTTTCAAATACCACATAAAATATATATAATAAAAAATGCAGTCGAGGAGTTTGTGAATTCTGCACACAATAAGAAAACTGGACAATTCTGTTCTTCACAGAAGGGAACAAAGACTGACTGAAAGACATCATAATCATAATAACAGGAGTCAAGACGGGAATCGCAGCACAAAAAAGTGTCATTGAAGAGACTCGGGCACAGACTTCACTTTTCAATTCATACACAGAGAGAAATGAGATTGAAAGGAATGTATGTTTAACTTAGGTTAATATGAAACAGATTAGAGTGTACTGTAGCTGAAAACAATCAAATGTAGTTCTGTATAATTTTCCTACTGTTAACATTGTCTAGAAGTGAGAAGAGTTCAGAGTTGTTGGTCAGAGTTAACAATGAAAGGAAGACAGTCCAGTTCTCTCTCCGAACTCAAGGCATAAATATACTGTAGTTTGGCTTCAGGTCTCGTAAGTATTGTATAGTAAGTATATCGAGTTATTACAATAGTATAATTTGTTAGGGTCTTTAGTTCAGAAGGTAATTACAGTCAGAGCTGTTAACTCTCTCTAGCTCTTGGAAGACTCACATGTGTGTCATTATAAAACCTTTCGTGAACAGATTATCCCCATTTTCCACGATTGAGACATTTGAAAAGCTCACACAAATTGATATGACAAAAAAAAAAAAGTATACTTGATTCAGTATACGTAATTAAGACATATCGGGGGCTGCAAGTACGAAAAATATTATCGTGAGTCGACCTTAGATGAGAGAGTTGAGGGCCACATTCAAGAACAGTGTCATCATATTTCCGAAGCCACAGTGCCAGCGGTTACATTTGTTGGTATTTCGAAATTTAAAAGATCTCGATATTATAGTCTAATTGTACAAGAAGTTTTGATGAGAGAACTTCCTTTTTACAGTATCAAATTGGTGAGTGTTATATATCAACTATCATGTTAAAGCAGCATATTCATTAACAGTTGATTTCCTTTATTTATACCATCAGATGACTAAACACACAACCGCTGGCTTATGATACCTTCGGGTACACATAGACGCTCTTCTTAAACATGACATGAAGCCTTGTGTGTGGAGGGAGAGGCGTGGGAAGGACGGAAAGGGCATTAGAGAAGTCTGGAGCACGAGAACGTCAAGTAGGTATCACACAGACACATTTATTCCTCCGTCCACAGGTCATACTTGTTACCAGAGGGTCGGGGAACACCCACGACTCAGGAGGAAGCAGGTCTGACCCGAGGACGGAGGACGAAGGAAATGTGATTGAGTGCGATAGAGATTTCAGAGTACGGAGTCGATGGGTGGTGAGCATGATATTCAGAGTGCGGGTCCAAGTGGAATGGCGGCTTGTCATCGGGCCACCTGCAGTGCCCTCACAGCAATAGCTGTTCACAGCCAGGTCTGGCAGTATTTGTACAGCAGCATGCACGTCATCATATACACAGGTGGACTAGAGGCTGTCAAGGTGCCCCGTGCTGTCAAGGGGCGGGGAGGCATGTCTGTCCAGAGTATTTTTTCTCTCATTCTTTCGGTTTCTGCGCAACTTTTAGTTTGCTGCATTATTACTGAAGACTGTATCTATAATCTTGATCAGCAGTACAAACACTACATTACAAATGATATAATAACAAGTGTGAGGTAATCTGTGGATAGTAACTGTTCCTAGCCTGGCGATGGTGTTGCACTTGTGACAGACAACCTTTGCTGCCTTAACCAGCTCACTGTGAGAGGACTAGGTCTCTGACTTCCTCTCACAGTGTCTGGTCTTCCTCACTAGCGCCACTTTACTCATACTATACTATTGCTACCCTCACCACTACTATTGCGCTCTGCCTAATACTGTATGTGCCCCTGGTACATAACATTCTACCACAAAAGTACATTGGCTCTCCTCGACTCTCTATCACTGTTAAAATTCATAGTTGTATCTGAATAACAAACTCATCCTGACAGCGTGTTATCTGTGAACATTTTCAGATTAACGAACCTACGAATGTCAACAGTGATAGAGGCAAGGGAAGATTATATAATTTTGTAGGTAACTGCAAAACTACTTACCGGGATACGCTATTACCCACTAATTACACATTCATACTAATAAAAGAAATACAGGTGCCCAATAAAATTCGCTCCATTTCATTAGAACATTTGCAAGTTTTCAATGTAAGTTTTTCAAGCAAAATACAACTCCTTGAGGTTTAATCACATATATATATATATATATGTTCAATTAGTATTACCGGTACTATATTAGTGACATTAAATACTTGTGATATGTAGCATTTAGCATGAGATAATTATGCTATACTTGTAAAGATAAAGAGTGCCACATCACACACAAAACAAACGTCACGGTAACACTGATTTATGTGTACAGGTATATCCAGGGTATATCTGTACAAAAGTCGTGGCAAGTAATGGTAACTGAGATCAAAACAGAAGATTATAAAAAAATATTGTTGGCGAGTAGATGAACGGTTCTAATGAATTAAAGCGACATCTAGTGAGAACTTTTACTGAACCTTACTATCCCTTCAGTCATGCCAGAAATACAAAGCTAGTTTCTGTACAACTAATACATAGACAAAATTATAAAATGATTTCTAAACTTTTAATTCACCCATGTAAAAATTCATATGGGACTATCAAAACTACTGTATTACATCAACAGAGTAGCCTACTACCACTGGTATTGTTGAGAGGATAAAGATGGAATTATAACCTTAGATAAATAAGGGAAGGTGATGAGAAACATAACCTGACAGAATGATGTAAGGCACCACTGTTCGAGGAGGAGCCTTTATTGACATTTCACTACTGTTTATTGACTTGAAGAAACAGGAGAAAAACATTGTCAATGACAGCCCCTCACTGAATGGTATTTTTTCATTGGAAAGTAAGTCCAAGATTCATATAAGAGGGAATAAACAACTGATACTTAACAACTGGACCTACCATGCATTTCTCCTGTTACTCATAAATTCTTGTATGCAAAATCTCTGGATTATTGAGATCTTGGGTTGGGGGATGAATGAGTTTGGATAGAATGACAAGTTACTGTCAGGTATAAAACTCGTTTCCACTACCACTTTACAAGTCAGTTTCATCACTAATCTGCTAGTGTAGTTATTTTCACTGCTCACATAATTATTGACCCCGAGCACGAATATAGCATAACTAGCACACGAGATGAACTCACCATAGATAGTAGCTGAAATGACTTTTGCTTCTGACTGTACAGGCGCCTACAATCCTGCGTTAACCTCTTAGCGTTGGTTGTCCGTAAGTATGAAACCTGATCAATTTCACTCGTGAATTCTTGATAATATCTCAGGTAAGGGAAACCTAGCTATGATTTTGCCACGTTCACAAGTCAAAACTCTTGGAATCCAACTTTACAGGAAGGGAAGACTTAACATTGCATACTGAGTAACGCTAAGGCACAGGGAATCGTGGAGTCATTGTGGAAGTTTCATGTCTCAGAGAACCAGAGGTCAATTTAATCGGTTTCCTTGTGGTGTGAGATTGGTGTGGTTTTCCTTCCTACACATAGCATTGGGGCACAAACCCTTCAAATAATCATCTGTTTATGGTGAATGCCAAACCAATAATTCACTTTCCACCATCAATCAAAGGATTAAAGTGACTTCTGGTGGTGTGGAAATGAACTTCTCACAGTCACTACACCACCCTGATTGTCCTAACCTGGAGGAGCAGTTGCTGATTAACGAGGAGTAAAATAACTTATCAAAGCTGTATATTTCAATGGGCAGTGTACTCCATAATATTACCTGATCAATTAAAAGACTAATTAATAACATCACTCCAATCAGTATGCAACATTTTATACCGATAACCTGCTCTGCATTCTAAATATTATTTTTTACCCAAGATCCACACTATATATCATTAGAGTATCCTTGCATACATAGAGGATTTTATGACTGAAGAATAATAATAAAAAAAAATCTTGAATACAAATCGCTAAGCTCTGCCTTCGCCTACCTGATAAACTGGACAAAAAGAATATGTTGGCAAATTGAATACTACCGACTCCTTCATACTTTTGCCACAAAACATCATATTATACTGAGGGAGTTTGTTTCATGACACACTATGGAAAGATCGGTATTCCCATTCTGCTGACATTAAATGACCTGGAATATAACATGATATACCTTACATATTTATAGTCTATATAGTGAACTGACTCGGGTTAAAAGGGTAGTAAAGTGTTGGTAAATCTGGAGGAACTGAATCCTCCAAACTATTCCAAGCAACAAAACGCCATTATTTTTGTTAATCTGGTTCTGTTTCCTGACGTACTTTGGAGACAATCAAGATGCTCTAATGGTACCAAAAGTATACACTATCTCCATATTAATATTAGCCTGTGCTTCTCAACAACAATACATTCATACATAGAGCTATTTCATATCTCGTAATCCACACAGTTCCGTAAGAAATTGAAAAATATATATATATATATATATTCGAAATCAAGCACAGATTTAATTAAGCTGTTGATGTCACGAAGTTGGTATAATTTGGTCTTAAGTTCATCATAAACGTTGAGGTTGTCGGGAAAAAGTCGCGTCTAAGTTCCCAGAGTTCGTTGAGTCAGCAATACATAATGATTAACTTAACTTTACATACAACAAATATGAACCAATGGAATATGAACAAGAATTGGTACTTTATGAATCAAATCTTATTACTACTACTTTATGTTATTAGATATTCAAATCTACTTCGAATTTCATGACTGTTTTGGAAATATTATTTATTGTAAGACAGGTAATTACGTTTCCTAACCTCTAAAATTAGTATACCGAAAAATATCTATCCAGTCTGAAGTATTTTTAACAAATATCTTCACAAAATTTAATGTACTTCCATCTGTAATTATGAAACTACAAATAAGATACAAAATAACAAAATACTCAGTGCTAATTTGACAATCTATCTGACTACAAAATCACTATATGGGACATATTAGTGAAGGCGGAGGGGACACAGCAGAAGGGCTCTTGGGTGGGTGGATGTTGGGGAGGAAGGGAGGGACCTGGATGGATGGGGTCTGCTACTCACTCTTGAAGCCCATCGGTGTGGACTTGCACACAGTCGTCGAGTAAGGTGGTGAGGAGGACACTTGTACAGCGCCCCGGAGCGATTGGTGCCTGGCTGGAGGTTGTGGCCCTTGGGGAGCTCCTACTAGCAACCTGTAAAAGACGAAGAATGAATGAAGTTTGAAGTTTGGGATAGTTAGTTTGCTCTCTCTCTCTCTCTCTCTCTCTCTCTCTCTCTCTCTCTCTCTCTCCTCTCTCTCTCTCTCTCTCTCTCTCTCTCTCTCTCTCTCTCTCTCTCTCTCTCTCTCTCTCTCTCTCTCTCTCTCTCTCTCCTCTCTCTCTCTCTCTCCTCTCTCTCTCCTCTCTCTCTCTCTCTCTCTCTCTTCTCTCTCTCTCTCTCTCTTCTCTCTCTCTCTCTCTCTCTCTCTCTCTCTCTCTGTGTGTGTATGATAATCAACATTCATTAATCTTTGTAATAAGAGTTTCAGTCCCTCATATCGGATGTGTTTATGCAGGGAGATCAGGAGGCCAAGGTTGGAATCCATTATGAGACTGGCTTTGTCACCAGGGAAACGCAAATAAAACCTGTATCATTACCGCATAATATTGAGTTACACAAAGTTACACAAAGTTGGTGTCTTTCATATATCAAATTAACGTCAGACTCTTTTATTCAAGACGTTTCTGATTTATAGATTCACAAAAACTGGGAAATAAAATCGTACAATAATTTTCCTCCTCATTACAACCTGCTTCGAGTATCCTATCCATATTTTAGTCATGTCGTCCCACGATATCTGCCACCACTGGGGGTTTTAGGGTGGCAAATGAAGGGGACGTCTGAGGGTGACACCATGGGCCGTATACAAGAACATTCATCATGGTGTTGACGATGGCGTTGTGGTACCCATACGATGACTCCATAGGCACACTACAGAGTCATCAAACCGTACCACGCCACTGTCAGGCAGCATCACAAATTTTCTTGCATAATGTATACGACAGCATGAGCCACACTACACCCACCTAACACACCCTCAGCAGGAACTATCGCAAGGGCCTGGTGAGTGGTGGTAGTGGTATAGTGGTAGGGGGAGGGGGGATACTCCTGAGGAAGCGTTCGTCACTGCCAATTAGTATGTCAGTAAGTATGTGGGAAGTTGAGGTGAGGAAGGAGTGGGAGGGACTAAAGTCACACCCTCTACATGCACCCATAACTTCCCTCACATCTATTCTCCCATGCACTTTACACTTACACTTATATTTACGTATTGCTTCTACACCCACATTCACTCTTATAACCAAATGTACAGCACTCTACTACTGTACTATCGCATTCAAACACACACCCATATTTACACTCATATTTACTTTCACACTCCTTCCTACACTTCCTTTCTCACACCTACACGAACACTCACATCCTTATAGAACTACACCCACGTTAACTGCTCAAGCTAACACAAACATTAACATCTGCATTCACATACACTCTAATCTTCACTCACTCACTCACTCACTCACTCTCTCTCTCTCTCTCTCCTCTCTCTCTCTCTTCTCTCTCTCTCTCTCTCTCTCTCTCTCTCTCTCACACACACACACACAACAATAACAACAACAACAACAACCAAACACACACTCACACACACACCTAAACCACGCCACCACCACCACCACAACAACACCACCACCCCAAACCCAGCAATCAAATTTCAGTAGAGTCCAAACAGTCCAACCCAAACCCCAACCAGACTTCGTTATCCCTCGAATCTGTCCCTTGGTCCGTGTCGCCTGGGTTTGATTGGGTGACATGACAGACTGACTGATCGGGGTCAAGGAGGTTAATTAAATAGGGTTAACCTCCTTGATCAACATTTCTAATATATTTTTCGTGTCGTCTCAGTCGTCCACGTGTCTCGAGATGAAGATTTTATATTATATTTTGTTTTGTTTTCGATTTTAATTGGAACTGAGATGCTGTCAGTCCGTGAATTAGAGGTTACTTATTCCTCCAAATTTATGCCAAGAAACTTTAATAAGAAACTTTAATAAAACCTCGTAATTTGTATTCTAACTTCTAAGTCCCGGTTTCTATCTTTTTCAAATAATATCTGCAATCAAATTTACTTTCAGTCATATAGTTATACTCCTGGCGGTATCTTGCAACGGGAACAAGTGCCGTATATAGGAGTTGAGTTGTGGTGTTGGGGTTAACGAGGCAGGGATATTTTCGGAGTGCTGAATACTTCTGATTCCTCCAAACCATACCACAAAGCAAACCCTTATACGAAGGTCGCTGCTTGTCAAAACCAACAATGTATTTTTTTTTCCACACTTCATGAGGCAACTTTTTGTTCGCAGTATCAGATGCTCCCTGTTTGTTGTGTCTCTTTATCTTCATATACATATATACATAATAACACCCATCTTATAATAATTATCGTAACGCATTTAGGATTATAATTTAGTGTCAAAACAGACGTCTTTTTCTTCACTGTTCTCTTCCCTTGTATCCTTGACTCATACAGGATATAAATTATTATCTTACTTCCATATAATCTCCTACTTTAAATAATTATACATAATGCCTCCTGTGGAATAATTTTGTGTCTTTTTTCAGAGGAACAGTTTTTCTTTTTATTCATCAAGTATCTATTGGCTCAGATACAGGAAAAAAATGTTCAGGGTTGCAACAAGAGGTACCGGTATGCGATAAGTGGTGAAGTAAGCGAGGGACTGAGTGCGAGTGGATACCATTTTAGGCAGGTAGTCAAGCAGGTGAGGTGGGAGGATGCTGGACGAAGCTTCCTTTGTAACAATGGAAGGAGCCTCGTGCCAGACGAGCCCTTGGGGGCCCACCTACGGGGACTATTATGCCTCAGGGAGACTTAAGAATATCTGCCATCAATTTTATTTTATTTACTTATTTTTGCACGCTGGATCGAGGGTTTAGGTAGGTATGAGCTAAGGGAACTGCATTGTTAGTAATGCAGCACGAGTGTCAGATTTGTCTGTACGTTTGTGTATGTGAGGAATGATAGAGAAATAATGAGAGAATGAGTGTGAGTAAGAGAGGGAGACATAGAAAGTGAAGGTGACAGAGACAAAGTACTTGTGACCCAAGTGGTGGCTGAGGTATGTGGAGGGAAGGGCACTTTGTCTGGCGGGTAAAGAAACACATCTAGGAAGACTGTCCGGGTTACCTGAGTTTACCTCATTAACAACACTGTGTAGGAGTGAATACCTGTTTACACCACCACGGAGATGCTTCCTTCCTTTCCTGGTAATGTTTCTATTCTTCTCCCTTCTTGTTATATTATCTTCAGAATACTAAATTTTCGTGGGTTACATTAATTAAAACATCACAATCTGTTACTGTTTCTTCAAGGTATAATATCTATAGTATACACAGGGTAAGGCTATTCAATCCAACATTCGGATGAGGAAAACCGAACAAAATTCTAAACCACCTTTATTCTTCTTATCTGGGGAAGGCGGCTTCTTTTAAGGTAGTCGTTTGCATAATCTGTAGGCAGTTCGAATGGCTGAAACACTTTTTTTTTCTTTCTTTCTTTCTTATTTAATTCTTTTTCTTTCTTAACATGAAGTAGTAATGAAAATTCAAATATCAACTTAGTCTGGTCTGTGAATGGCATTTTTCTTTCAATTTAGGCCTACCTGTTTATTTTATATGATTACTTACATATCAATAATCAAGATACAGTAAATAGTTTCTATATTAAACACTGCACTAATGAGAAGATGAACAGATGGTGTTAACAAAATAAAAAAGAGTGACTTCACTAACGACCAACAATACACTGGGGAGTCGGGCACTGCTAAGAAGACGGGAAAAAAAAAAAAAAAAAAAAAAAAGGGCCTTCATAAACACTTGTACAAAAAGGGCGTCACTAAGTGTTTTCTCCATTATGAATGATGGTGGTGGTGGTGGTAGTGAAGACGTCGTGTTTCCATCCCTTCAACGGCACACACACACACACACACACACACACACACACACACACACACACCTTGTAAACACGACAAAAAGGAAAAAAGAAATTCCTACTATATTTAAAAGGAAAAGACCACAGAAAACACTGGCAAAAACTCAAGCTAATGATCTCCTAAACACAATAAATAAAAACAATAATGTCCTACTACTCTATGAAAAAAAAAAACACACAAAGTAAAAGGAGACAGAAAACACTGGCAAAATCACAGTCTAATGTTCTCCACGAGTTGGTTTAGTGTTTGGCTCACAGTGATGGCGGGAAAAACAAACCTGGGCCACTGTTAACTAAACCTTAATAGGACGCTTAGAGGTTGTCGGGGCTTTTTTTGTTGGTGTTGTTGTTGTTGCTGCTGATGGGGAAGGAAAACGGTGGCTGGGAGGTAGGAAGGAAAGAAGGGAGGAAGGAAGGAAGAAAGGATAGAGGGACGGAAGGGAAGGGAAAGGAAGTGAAGAGAAGGGAAGGGAAAGGAAGGAAGGAAGGAAGGAAGGAGGTAAGGGAAGGGAAGGGAAGGGAAAGGAAAGAAGGCAGGAAGGAAGGAAAGAAGGAGAAGACATCAGGTGAAAGAGGAAAATGTTGGCTGAAGAGAAAGAAGAATGGGAAGCAAGCAAGGGAAGAATGAATACAGAAGGCGGGAGGAAGAAAATTCTGAATAACAGGGTATGAAGATAAACAACGCCTTAGAAGGAAGATGGGGGCAAATGACTACTGTATACCTTTTACGAGGAAAAAAAAAAAAAAAGTCCGAAGAGACAAAGAGTGGAAAAATCTTCGTAGTAGCAACAGAAGACAGCCGATAAGACGAAGAAGAAAACAAATAGGAGAGAGAGAGAGGAGAGAGAGAGAGAGAGAGGAGAGAGAGAGAGAGAGAGAGAGAGAGCTTGGTGAGAGGAGAGGGAAATACCACATAACTCAGCGTGTAAAGTGGATAATCCCGGTAATTTTTCAAGAACAAAGGCAGTTAGCAGCAGGCCAGCGTGTGGAGAACGTTCAACCCATTCCTCCACATAAAAAAAGCATACATTAACACCTCACCACTTACAGCTAGGGGGTGGTAGTGCTAAGTAAAAAAATCAAGAAAAACAAATCTACTGTTAGACCAAGGTTGAAGAAAATTTGAAGGATTAATTTATTTATGATATCTTCGTAGTATCGTGTGTCATACTTTATTTATATTCTCCTGCAAAAAAAAAATAAAATAAAAATAATAATAATAATAATAAAAAAAAAAAAAATATTAATAATAATAATAACTTCAACATTTGGGGTTGCTGTGTGGCTAAAACTCGACGATTTTTTTCATGTGGGTGTGACAACTACTTTAAAAACTTGATAATCATTTAGGTTATTATTGCTAAAACTTTTTGCAGACAACAGTGAAAAGGTAATGAGCAGGAGACAACCCCAAACACACACACACGCACACACACACACACACACTCACTCTCTCTCTCTCTCTCTCTCTCTCTCTCTCTCTCTCTCTCTGAATCAGCTATAATCGTCTGGCATTTGTGGAGTTTATGCAAAAGGTACTGTTGACCGGTTTATGTAAAGTATGGATTAGCACCAATACCGTAACATTCCAGAGGCTATTTTTTTTTTTTTCTTAAGAGTGAGAAGCAAGAGGAAAGGAGTGAGAGTTATGGAGTGTTAAATGAGAAGGTTGAGGGAAAGGAAAGTGGGATGTAGGAAGACGAATGGAAGAAACGTGCACGAGGAATTAAATAAGTGGTAGGAAGGAATAAGGAAAAAGTGAATTAAATGCGAGGAAAGTGGAAGCAAACACAAGAAAAAACTATAAGAGAGAGAGAGAGAGAAGAGTATCGTGAGGGACCCTTCCAAAAGCATCCACCTGCTCACCCGTATATAAGCTTGAGATGACTAGATTACCCATCCCGGCTTCCCTGTCAATAGTGCTAAGGGCTAGTGCTAAAACCCGCCGCCAGAGGGGAGTCGTCCTGCCAGGCGTGTTGGTAAATAAGTAACCGGGGTTGGTAAATAAGTACCCGGGGTTGGTAAATATGAACCCGCGCGGTGAAAGAGTATAAGTCTACCTGATAGCAACGTCGAACTGTCAGTGAATATACGGGTTTGAGGGGAATACATTAAGGGGGGGGTGGGTTTCAGGGTTAGAGGGGGGGGGGGAGGAGAGATGCACGATGGATGGATGGATGGTATGCGTAACAGCTGGAAAAAATAGCGGTGTAAACAAAATATAAGAAAAATTTATGCATCTGCCAAACCTTAATGGGAGATTCTGTTATTGGTATAAATTGGAAGGCGTATATATACTGTGATTCCTCCTATCATGCCACAAAACAGATGCCCTCAATGGTAATAATAATAATAATAATAATATGGGATTTGTTTCGTGGTACAGTTTGGAGGAATCAGAGATCTTCCAATTTACCAACAAAAAAATCTCCTCTAAACTGAAGTATGTAGGAAAGAAGAGAAACACAGGACAGGTATATGCAGTACCAAGGTTAAGAAGCATTTACGAGTGATTATTCATGTATATACAGACACGTCAACATGGAATCTTGCGCCATT
>JAWQEG010001248.1:0-67500 GCA_033782935.1 Petrolisthes cinctipes
TATTCAGTTAATATTAACTTATTGTCCCCTGTATAGCCACGATATATTCACTACAACAGCTGAAAATAATTAATAACAGTACTTCAAACAACAAGTCACCAATCCCTTAGTTCAAACAGTGGAATTAAATACAACAGGTATTATCCACCTACTCCATTAAAACTCAATCATTCATAGTTTACTCTCATTGTTAGTTTGCAGCTATTGGGTTCGTTTGCTCACCTACATCTGAGTTAATTGCCTTTAAAAAATTAATAACTTTTCCTTGGTGTATATCTTATCTTACACTGAAATTCGTAATGATTCGTAAGGAGTAGGGATAACCTATTACCTTTAAAAAAATAATAACTTTTCCTTGGTGTATTATCTTATCTAACACTGAAATTCGTGATAATCGATTGTCAAGCCTTTCGAAATAACCTGCTTGCAGACTTACAAACAAACAAACAGACTGACTGACTGACTGACTCACTGACTGACAAATACAAACGGGGAAGAAAACACAACCTCTTCAACTTCTTTGTCAGGGGAAATGATAGCTCTGGAACTGAACCACTTGCTGTCATCAACTCAGTAGTTAGTAATGGCTCGAGTGTATTCAAACTATCTTCTTGCTTCATGCCACCCATTTTTTACGAACGCGTTAAAATTACCTCATGTATGTACTGTAAGATTTAAACAAACCTCTAAAAGTCTAAATCAAGGCATTAGTTAATTGTAGTCACAGTGACAATTACATAAAATGGTCCATGACAATTTGCTACAAGTTTACAGCTGAAAATATTCGGAGGACAGACAGACAGACAGACAGATAGACAGACATATTATAACACATCTTTAATACCGTAATGGCGTAATTAAGCTAACTCCTTCGTTTATCCACAGGACCAGTTCATTGCAAGGCCTACAAATACTGCAAATACGATCCGCCAAAATCATTAAAAGCAACTCAAGCACGCAATCTCAGCAATGGTCGATGAATTATTGGTATTATCCAGTTAAATCGAAGCCGCACAGTCATTGCAAGCACTCCACCGCGTCCAATCACTTTGCCTGCATTATTGTTGCAGTCTGCAGCTTGCATGCAACAGGTCAATTTGCTTGCCACGGGGGAGATCAGTTGGTTAAATAGGACGGTGTGTGTGTATGTGCGTGTGTGCGAGTTGTATGTTCATTTAAGTAAGAGCGTGTGTAAATCTGTAGGCTATATATGTCTTTGTGTGTCCATGTGTAAAAGAAATAACAGTTTGGAAGAAAAAGAGGAGGAGGAGGAGGAGGAGGAGGAGGAGGAGGAGGAGGAGGAGGAGGACAATGGTGGGGGTGGGAGGGGATGCAGGGGCCAACGAGAGGTGTCGTTTGTCGGTGTAATAGAGGTCATTAACCAGCTAGTTAATTGCCCTTGATGTAATTGCCAGCAGGTCGTCCACGCCTAATTAATTTTCATGTTAGTCATAGTGTCGCTGACCCTCGTTACCTTCTCATCAATTGTCCTGGTAATATTCATTGTTATGCATCTCTGGTCTGTGTATTTATTTTTGGTTTGTTAGTATTGCCTTTATACCTTATTGACGCCTCTCCTATCTATTCATTTATTTATTGTTTATTTTCTGTGTGTGTGTGTGTGTGTGTGTGTGTGTGTGTGTGTGTGTGTGTGTGTGTGTGTGTGTGTGTGTGAGTGTGAGATTCTGTTTCCCTCCTTCCTCCTCTCTGTTACACTCTGTTTCCTTCCTTCCTTCGTTCCTTCTTCCCACTCTCCTTTCCTTCATTCCTTCTTTCATTCCTTCTCCCTCCCTTCCTTCCTCCCATCCTTCATTCCTTCTTCCCTCCCTTCCTTCCTTCACCCTTCCTTCATTCCTTCCCTCTCTCCGTTCCTTCCTTCACCCTTCCTTCATTCCTTCTTCCCTCTCTCATTTCCTTCCTTCCATCCTTCATTCCTTCTTCCTTACTTATTTCATTTCTTCTCCCTTCTTTCCTCCCATCCTTCTTCCCTCTCTCCTTTTCTTCCTCCAATCCTTCATTCCTTCTTCCCCTCTCTCTTTTCCTTCCTCCAATCCTTCATCCCTTCGTCCCTCTCTCATTTCCTTCCTCCCATCCTTCGTCCCTTCTTCCCTCTCTCCTTTCATTCCTCCCATCCTTCATCCCTTCTTCCCTCTCTCCTTTCCTTCCTCCCTCTCTCCTTTCCTTCCTCCCATCCTTCATTCCTTCGTCCCTCTCTCCTTTTCTTCCTCCATCCTTTATTCCTTCGTCCCTCTTTCTTTTCCTTCCTCCCATCCTTCTTCCCTCTCTATTTCCTTCCTCCAATCCTTCATTCCTTCGTCCCTCTCTCCTTTCCTTCCTCCCATCCTTCATCCCTTCTTCCCTCTCTCCTTTCCTTCCTTCAGACACTCCCCTGCTCTACACCTTGCCCACCCCACCCCACCCCACCCACCAACCTACACAAGGGAAGTTAGAGACCACCGGAGTAAAGTTGTGTTGGTGGTGGCTGGTGTCTGGAGAAAGTTAGGGAGGGAGGAAGAGGGAATGGGAGTGGGAGGAGGAAGAGGGAGTGGGAGTGGGAGGGAGGAAGAGGGAGTGGGAGTGGGAGTGGGAAGGGGAAGGGGGACGGGGTTGTACTGAGACGCACTTCTTCTTTACCTTCATTTGTGAGAGAGAGAGAGAGAGAGAGAGAGAGAGAGAGAGAGAGAGAGAGAGAGATTGGGTATGTTTGTGTATGAGGCTACGTGTGTGCATGTAAGAGTGTTTTTTGACAGAGAGTCTGTGTGTGGGCGCGCGTGCATGTGTGTCTATTTTTCTTTCTATTGTATGTGCCCCTGTGCCTGAGAGAGAGAGAGAGAGAGAGAGAGAGAGAGAGAGAGAGAGAGAGAGAGTGTGTGTTTCCTCGCTTTATTATTTATCTGTATATTAAAGCTTGAGAATTGCTTGCCACCTGCATTCTCCAACGCACTCACTTCCCTCCTCCTCCTGCCACTGCTTTGAAAACCCTCAGAACTTTAACCTCAACAAACTTATGGTGACTGTGGGTGGAAAATGGAGAAGGGAGAGAGAGGCAGGCAGAAGAGTTGAGGAGGAAGGGAGGAGAGTGGAGGAGGGAAGAGGAAAGTGAAGAGGAAGGAGGATTATAAAAGAGAGTGGAAGAGGAAAGGGGACAGAGAGGAGAATGGAAGAGGAAAGGGAATTAAGAGTGGAGGGGAGTTGAGGAGGAAAGGGATGAATGGAGGAGGAAAGAGAAGAGTGGATGGGAGTTGAGGAGGAAGGGAGGGGTGGAGGAAGGAGAGTGGAGAAGAAATGGAGACAGGGACCAGAGTAGGCGGGGAAGAGTAAGAGGAAGGGAAGAGCTGAAAATCGAAGACGAAGGGAATAAAGGAAGAAGAAAGGGAGGAAGCTAGAAACGGAAATTGAGAATATAAATAGGAGGGAAGGAAACAGTGGTAGGGAGAAAAGAAAGTGAAGGATGACATGAGAGCTGGTAAAGAGGAAGGGGAAAGAGAAAGAGTGATAAAGAGTGAGGGAAAGAGAAAGAGTGATAAAGAGTGAGGGAAAGAGAAAGAGTGATAAAGAGTGAGGGAACGAGAAAGAGTGATAAAGAGTGAGGGAAAAGAGAAAGAATGATAAAGAGGGAGGGAAAGAGAAAGAGTGATAAAGAGTGAAGGAAAGATAAAGAATGATAAAGAGTGAGGGAAAGAGAAAGAGTGATAAAGAGTGAGGGAAAGAGAAAGAGTGGTAAAGAGGAAGGGAAAAGAGAAAGAGTGATAAAGAGTGAGGGAAAGAGAAAGAGTGATAAAGAGTGAGGGAAAGAGAAAGAGTGATAAAGAGGGAGGGAAAGATAAAGAATGATAAAGAGTGGTAAAGAGGGAGGGAAAGAGAAAGAGTGATAAAGAGGGAAGGAAAGAGAAGGACTGAATAGAATATAGACGAGTGAGGATGTGACAAAGATTGAATGAAGGTAGCTAAAGAAAGTTGGAAGGATATGCTGTAAAAATAAGTAGGGGGGAAAGTGAAAAGTAAAAGACAGATAGATATATACATAGAAAGTTTGAGATTTGAGGAAAAAAATAGATTGGTTTGGCAAGGGAGTAAAGTAAGGAGAAATCGAGGTGAAGAAGATGGAAAAAGAATGAGGACATAAGGCAGATGGCAAGAGTGGAAATATGAGAGAGAGAGAGAGAGAGAGAGAGAGAGAGAGAGAGAGAGAGAGAGAGCCAGGATATGATGACAGAGATACGTGACTGGGCACTGAAACCAGAACAATGGAATGGCCGGCACCAGGACTTAGACGCCTAAATTGTCGAGAGAGAGAGAGAGAGAGAGAGAGAGAGAGAGAGAGAGAGAGAGAGAGAGAGAGAGAGAGAGAGAGAGAGAGAGAGAGAGAGAGAGGAGAGAGAGAGAGAGAGAGAGAGAGTATTAATGATAAAAAAGAAAAAATTAAGAGACGTCAGTTTTTGTTGTGGAGAAGAGAGAGAGAGAGAGAGAGAGAGAGAGAGAGAGAGAGAGAGAGAGAGAGAGAGAGAGAGAGAGTAAACGTATTAATGATAGAAAAGAAAAAATGAAGCGACGTCATTTTCGTTGTGGAGGAGAGAGAGAGAGAGAGAGAGAGAGAGAGAGAGAGAGAGAGAGAGAGAGGGAGAGAGAGAGAGAGAGAGAGAGAGAGAGAGAGAGAGAGAGAGAGAGAGAGAACACCAATTAACAACACAACGAAGGGGAAAAGACAAAAATATAAACAAGTGTCAGAAGCAGGGTGTAAAAATAAGTAAAGTAAAGGTATAGATACGTGAATTTTATAGTAAGCAGGAGATTCTCTTGTTTGTGAATTCGAAGCTTTGTGATTGCTCCAAACTAAGCCACGAAACTGACGACTTAATGTTATTTTAAAGAGGGTTCTGTTGTTGTTGTTGAAGTTGTTGTTGTTGGAGGAATCAGTAGCCCACCAATTTACCCTCAGAAGAATCTCCCTTGAAGCAGGAATTATTATTAAAGCAAAGAAAGTCATTGGGTAAAAATGGGATGGATATGAAGGAGAGAGGAATGTCAGAAGGAAGGAAGATGGGGGGAAAGAAGGAAGTGAGAAAAATTGGAGATGACATAGAAATGGAAAAAGAATATTAGAACTGGATTAAAAAAAACTTATTGGGAATAGTGGGAGAATAGTGGGAAATAAAGGAGAGAAGGGAAGAAAAGGAGAAGCAAGGGTAATGGAAGGAAGGAAAAAGATTACTCAGTGAATATACTGTTACCAAAAGACTCGAAGAAAAACGGAATCAGGAGGTAACGAGGAGAAAAAACGCTGAAAAGAAATTGATAATAATGGAAAGAGAGAGAGAGAGAGAGAGTATTATATAAAAACCAAGTGTGTAAAGAAAGGGGAATGGAGAGCTAATTAAAATATGAAAGATGATAAGGAAGGGTAGAAAGAGAGAATGGATTATGTGTTCAAGTTGGTGCTGGTGGCAAGGAAAAAGAACTTTGTAGGAAAAAGGGAGAAAGAGAAAAAGAAGTTATTTATAAAATGGATGGATAAACAGAGGTAAGTTGGCAGTTAGGGAAAGTAAATAGGTAAACGGATAGATAGACAGATAGACAGGCAGACAGACAGAGATGATTCTACATGCGGATATATAACAATAAAATAATACATAAAAGATAACACACAGACACACCACATTTTATATATATATGTATATATACTGTATATGTGTGTGTGTGTGTGTGTGTGTGTGTGTGTGTGTGTGTGTGTGTGTGTGTGTGTGTGTGTGTGTGTGTAACAGATAGTGGTAGGGATGATGATCGGTGCGAGTATAATGAGTGGGTGATAAATAATTATGAGAGAGAATGTGTGTGTATGTCTGTGAATGAGAGATGTGAGGAGTGTGTCAGGTACCAGAGTCGGCTATGCAAGGAGAGGGGTTTATGAGAGGAGTTTTATGATTGGTAAATATTATGAGAGAGAAAGATTGTGGAATTATTATGTGGCAGAGCAATAGGTGTACGAAAGAAAGATAAATATAAGGGACATACACATTAAATGATGATAAGAGTGAGAGAGGAATAGGAAGGAAAGGTCATCTGTGTGTGTCTGTGGGAATGTCGCCGTGATGAGAGATAACTCAGCAAGATAAGTAAAAGGGGCACATGAATTAAATGAATGACTGAATGAATGAATGAGATGATAGATGATGCGTCAGTATTTTAATCCACTGCATTCCGGGAAATACCTGAATAAATCATACACTTATTGCACCAGATCTCATTGAGGGTTTATCAGTCAGTTATCCAGAATGATTTACTTTCATTAATTTTTATTAATAGGGTATGCAAAAGCACGTTCGTGGTGAGATTAGGAGAGGTATTCCTAGTTGTTCTGGTCAAAACATTATACCATCGAGTGTAATAACTGCGATCGGGTTTTAATTAATGGTATTCTCCATCATTATCGAAGCCCTTTTATTTTTGGTTTCACTTGCAAGACGTACTGAATAAAAATCAATATGTTTTTTATTGCCCCATTTGCATGCCAACACACGGGGTAAAAAAAACATACCTGTGTGGTGGATACTGTAGTCCATAGAATAATCTCTGCAGGGGAGTGAAGAAATCCTTTGAATGGGAGTACCTCTTTCGGTCATGAGTTATTCCGTCGTGTCTGAGTCGGAACATGGAACTAGAAGAGGTAAGTATGAAGATGTGGAGAGATGAGATAAGAGTAGGTAGTACGGAGGAAATGCGGTGTTGGTAAATCTGGAGCAACTGATTCCTCCAAACTATTCCAGGCAATAGGTCCCCATTATTTCTGTTAACCTGGTGCTGTTTCCTGGCATACTTTGGAGGAATCAAGGCACCCCTATATATCAAAAGTGTATTACCCCCTTAAAGGTATTAAAGAATATGGGAAGCAAAATGAGGGAAGGATAGAGTGCGGAGGCAACGAGGAAAATAAGGAAATAGGAAAGAAGGGACACAGGATGGATTGAGATTGGAAGCAAAGAAGAAAGGATAAAGGTAAAGAAAGTAAGAGTGATAAATAAGAAAGGTAAAATCTAAGGATGGATGAAAGAGTACGAAATGAAAATCCCATCTGCCTCGTTATACATAAAAAAAAAATGAAAACACATCTGCCTGATTAAATAAATAATGAATAACACGTGCTAAGTAAAACGAAAAATGGAAAAAAATCATATCTGCCTAGTTAAACAAAAAATATAATTACATCTGCCAAGGTAAACAAAAAATGAAAACACATTTGCCTAGTTAAGCAAATATTGAAAAAAAAAAAATAATAAATAAACACATCTGCCCAGTTAAATAAAAACTGAAAACACGTCTGTCTAGTTATACAAAAAAATAAAATCACATCCCCGACCAAATAGATAATCAGAAGTAAGATCCACCCAAGACTTCCTCGGTGGTAAGGGCACCGTTGACAAAAAAGGAAATATTTGGGACTTTTAATACCCGTTCGCCTCAAGGAAGACCCGCCGGTACGGTGCTCCGGGGCGAGAAAAAATCAGCTCGCAAAATACTTGGGCTAATTGGAAGATCCTTTGAGTTCGAGACAAGAAAAAAAAAAGGAAGAGAAAATATCCACGTAATATATAATTAATTAGTTCACCTTGATGATTATAGAATATCCGAAGGAGGAGAAGTAGTAGTAGTAGTACTGTAGAAGCAGCGAAAAGTTACTGTACTATTAAGATAAAATAATAATAATAGAGTAGGGTCTCATATCTAATAATAATAATACAGTAAGGTCACATATCTTGCGTGAGTTACTTTAATCATGGTAAAGAATCTATCTAGAAATACTATCTATACTATAGATAGTTTTTCTTGTGTGTTTATCGTGGCTATCACTCGACTATATTACTTAGCAAAAGGAAAATAGTGACTCTGGGCGCTACCTAAACTATTAATTATCACACTCTTCAAATTAACAAAGATTTTTCTGCATTGGGAGACCATCACTGGTAACACGTCCAGAAAATGGAAACCACATGAAAATTTTTAAAATATGCTTCAATTAATATATACACATTTATAAACTTTATTGTTATTATAGCATTTCTCAGTTTTTTATGTACTGTATACAATGCAAGCTACTTTATACGTTCCTTGAGAGAGAAAAGGGTGTAACTTTGGTTAATGGTTCCTTGTTGTATTGGAATTGAATAGTTAAACAGGAATGTCTGTCTGTAGTGCCAGGATAATGCTTACACACATATTAAGGACCCTGTGATCGTGTATGAGACTCCTGACTATGCCACGAAACAAGCTCCTTCAACAGAGGTGGTGTTTCGTGGCAATATTTGAAGGACTTACTAACCCTTAAGAATCAAGTGAACAGTTCGATACCCCTCATATATTTTGCTTCGTGATGTAACACAGGATGTTTAGGGTCACGTCGGAGGAATTGTGGGAGTTAATTCTTTTGCATCGTGGCTTTTGTGGAATTTTAGCTCTGATAGTAAACGTTGTCGGACAAATAATATGTAACGTAAAAGTCATGGAAGTATTTGTTGTGATAACGAGAAGTGAAATATTCAAGTGTCCTCGTGGTGTGGCTTTCGTATGTCTGAGGAGTACCGTATGTCTGAGGAATACCGTATGTCTGAGGAATACCGTATGTCTGAGGAGTACCGTATGTCTGTGTTGTTGGGTACCGCAGTAACGCAAGTGTATTTATCACATTTATATTTTTGTTTCCCGAGGTAAATGATAAATCTATGTACTTTCTATTCGTGTCTATTGTTTCCAGATTATAAATGACAAATATGTTTACTTTCTTACCGTACGTAATTTGTTGTGTTTCTATAGATAAAATGTAAAATACTAGTTACTTTCTATTCGTGCCCACAGGAAATTGATCACATTATATTTTTTGCTTCCAGAGGTAAATGACAAATCTATTTACTTTCTTTTCGCGTCCACAGGTAAGTACCCCCCCCCCCCTCCCACTGCCCCGGGCCCCTCGAGGGAGTGACTGGGGTGGCCACAATAAGGGGGGAAGGAGTCGCTTGGGTCACCTAGGAGTAAGTACCTACCTCTTTTACTCTTTCCAATGGCCAGGGAGTAGAAGGGAGGAAAAGGTTAGACGAATATGGCTAATCTTGACCATTCTCTCTCTCTCTCTCTCTCTCTCTCTCTCTCTCTCTCTCTCTCTCTCTCTCTCTCTCTCTCTCTCTCTCTCTCTGTGTGTGTGTGTGTGTGTGTGTGTGTGTGTGTGCGTGTGTGTGTGTGCGCGCGCCCTCCCTTGCCACATGTCCTAATTCGATGGCCGCTATCAATTTTGATGTCCATTTCCCACAGGTCCCACGCCTTCCATTTGCTACATATTGGGGGTTCTCGTCAGTCACGTAGGTTCTCTCTCTCTCTCTCTCTCTCTCTCTCTCTCTCTCTCTCTCTCTCTCTCTCTCTTGTGTAGACGTGGTTGTGAGTGTTTTACGCGTAGGTAGTGTGTTCGGTCTTGTGTGCGTGTGTAGAAGTGTGTGTGTGTGTGTGTGTGTGTGTGTGTGTGTGTGTGTGTGTGTGTGTGTGTGTGTGTAGTTAAATTATTTTCTCTATATCTGTGCCCGTCTCCCAACAATTTTTTTTTTTTTTTTTTTTTTCTTCATTACTCTCTTTATCTAATCTTTGTTTTTCTTGCTTTTCTTGCCTAGTAAAACCCGGATCTCTGTTTGATCATTGTAATTATTATTTTTGTCAAGTTTTGTTGTTATTATTATGTTGTTGTTGTGATGTTATTATGTTTTTTTTAATTATTATTATTATTATTATTTTCGTGATGATGTGTTGTCATTACGTTGTTGTTATTTCGTTGTTATTTTTGTCCTCCTCCTCCTCATCATCAATATTATATCAGTTGTTGACTATACTAATGTTTATAATGTTGGACTGCCGTGATTCCTCCAAAATATGCCAGAAAACAGGACCAGACGACCATAAATAGTGGTGATCTGTTGCTTATCAGTAGGAGTAGTTAAGTGGGCTGATTGTTGTTACCACCTAAAGTATTAGGAGTTGTATTAGTATAGTGCTGTGTGTGGCTCAGTATAGTCTGACTACCACGGCAGATACTCTGTAGAGTTGTTCCGAGCGATTATAATTATAAGAGTTACTGGTAGCGTGTCTTTGTTCACCAAAGTATTTCAGTACCTTCTTAGTTTAGTTACCAGGGTAGAAGGTAAAAATCTGCAGTCCTCTTCTTTCTATTATTATGTACTGGTAGATTACAGGTAATGAAGTACAAGTTCCAATTCCTGTTCTGGGAACTAAGTCTAAATATTGATTTAAACTCTGTTTCTTGACTTAGGGAACTATTAGACTAATAAGTGAGAAGGGAAGAGAACTATGTGTCTGTTCTCTACGAGATACGAAATGGGTCTGACAATCATACAGGCAGGATTCCTTCTGAGGTGATTACTAGGCTGGTGACATATGGAATATGATATGGGAACTACTTTGCATCTAATTCCAAAACAGACATCGTCCTGCTATACCAATCAACTTCAACTTCAATGGTTTATCTATGCCATTCATTTTATATACTTCCTCATCCTAGCTAAGTCTTCTTATATCAGTGACGATAGTTTGTAAGTGATGAAGATTTTGCTAAAGGAGGTATTCCTGGGCATTTGGTGGGCTGACCTCAGCAATCTGTCTAAAAAAGAGGTATAGTTTCAGGATTTCTTTATATACAGTATATTATATATGGTTTTCATAACTGTATTTTTATGTCAGTATCTCTATTGATATTCAATTGCACAAGTACATTAGATTTTCTCTGTGTTTCCTACATTTCTCTGTGTATTGGTCTCCCTCTTCCTCTCTCACACACTCTCCCTCACGGCCTGATCCCCCCGCTTGGCTCTGGTGGGCCACATTTGGATGGTAATGTTTCTCCAGACCAAGAGAGGAGCCGGACTAAACCCGGTTAGGGCGTCCCGAACCAAATTAAAGTCAATGTTGTTTGCTGAAGGAAGAGGGAGGCTGGCTTGTGCTTCCTCTCCTTAACCCTTATCCCTTTTCTGTAGTTCTGTTTCTTGCATATATATATATATATATATATATATATATATATATATATATATATATATGACATGTATCGGATATCTAAAAATGCGGATGCGGATAATATATATTATATATATATATATATTTTATGTGGATAGGGATTTTTAGCAAGATTTAGCCATATAAACCCAACTTAACTTGTTACCAAGATGGAGGACGTGGACCAATCAACCACTCTACCCAACCTCCACCTTATGGAAAGTGGTAAAATTAAGGTAAATTTAAACAAATGCAAGCTTTACTTGAAGCTAGTAGATGTAGCATGTTTAGTTTATCAAAATTACATTTGCCTCGGTTTTGAGAGAGGAAAGAACAAATGTGTTTCTTTTTCATAGTTTGCATAATTTTCAAAATTTTATTTAGAATACCGATATAATGTTATTTCTGCTAATTTTATGCATTAATATGTTTTGTAATATACTCATATCCTCACTTTCAACGGGGCCCTTATCGAGCATAGAACAGGACACGCCTCTTCACACAACGTCTCATCCTACCCTATGCTCAATGGCCCCCCCCCCCGATTCAGGTGTGTCGGTTTCATATGTCCACAACTGTACATCTCGAAATTATATACTGTACTTAAAGAGGAGCGGCGACTTGTACGGTATATTGTCACCATCAAATCCTTCCATACATTCTACCTCAGCCTGCCCACCTACCTTCCCTCTTGGGCCCTCACCTACTCTCCCTGCCTCTCACCTACTCTCCCTGCCTCTCACCTACTCTCCCTACCCTTCACCTACCCTACCTGGCCCGTCACCCCATCCCCTTGTAAATAGTTTCCACCTTAGGAAATCCCTTGCAGTCCCCCCCCCCTTCTTCCCCTACCCCCTGCTTGCTTTGATGCTTGTGGCTTTGCTGAGCATTTTTCCTCCGCATATTTAATTTTGTAATGAGGCCTCACAAAGTTACCGGGACAGCCCTTGTTTTGGCCACAGTTTTTGCAGTGACGCCTCGCTCCTTCTGATGCAAAAGTAACAAAACAATTACAGCGCCTCGTACCAACTTGTTCTCCTTTCTCCTGGTGCTTTTACTGCTTCATGTTACTCGTATTGTTAGTCGTTTCTTGGATTATATAGACATTTTGTTTCGTTTTATTAATGTGTTCTGTGCACTAATTGTTTGGTGTTGTATGTATACTGGAATATTAAATTTCTGTAATTATGTTTTAGGTTTGCTCCCGTTAGAGAGAGAGTTAGAGTTAGAGAGAGAGAGAGAATACGCGTTTATTTATTCGCATAAGTTGGTTTTTACATATTTGTCCGTGCGTGCGAAAGTTAATATGTGATAAGGTAAACTGCAAACTATCAATTGAGAATTGTATATGTTTCTATCTCTCTCTCTCACACATTACTGCACCAAAAACTACATACTGCGAATTAGGATTAAATAGATTAGAGATTTTCCTCTCTCTTTAGTGCAGTGTCGGAAAAAGAACACACACACACACATAGTTTGTTCGTGTATTTCCTTTTCTAACTTGTACAGATTGCTATTCTTATTCCTTGTACAGTACATCCATCTGCAATGTCATTTAATTCAAAACAACGAAGGAAAGCCAAAATGTATGTCCTAGATTGTACCAGTGGCATGTGTCCCGGTAACCGTGCTACCTGTGTGATAGTAAACATGAATTTATAACTATATTTCCCAGTGACACAGTGAGAACAATATTGCACCAAAGTGTAAGATGAAGCCTAGACTGATTGATAGATTGATTGATATTAGGCGCCACAACAGCGAGGTCATTTAGCGCCAGAAGGTGATAGAGATGTGAGACAGCAAGCAAGAAGGAAGTAGAAAGAAAAAAGGGACAATTGAGGAACTGAAAGCTAGTGGCTGGGGCCGAAGGGGCGCTCAAATCCTTAAAATATTGTCCACATCACTACAGGTAATGACCCCTACGGTGTGAAGCCTAGACAGCAGAAACAACTTACTTTAAGGGAAGATTATCATGTTGGCATAATGGAAGGCTGCTCATTTCTCCTAATAATACCAGAAAACAGACGCCCTTAATGGTACACTAAGCCCGGTTCACACTAGTCTGTTTGGCCGGATACCTCTCCGTTCGTCACTCGAACAATGACGCCACAACTTTCTCAGTTCACACGCTTGGCAATGGGAACCGGGCTACGAGACTTGAGGAAACGGATCACCTTCCGTGCACGGCCGAGAAAAAATCCGTTTAACTTTTCCTATACGGTGTTGTCCGTGCAAATGATGTTGACTCTTCTTAATTAAATACAAAATGGAAAAAGTTTTGACATTATGATTGATATACAATGATGCATACCATTATAATATGATAATAATATAAAAATAATTGCATCATGTGCGATTGTCTAATAGCAAATTACGAGTGATTGTCAGCTAAACTGAAATGTGGCACCAGAGCAATAATGTCAACAGACATCTCTTTTTTTTTTCGGAGACTCAGTCACATTCAGGTTCACACATAGGCTACGTGTACACTCGTCCAGACTGCAGAAAACACAAGTACACCAATCAGCAGTAAATCTTCTTAATCGAACTCCATCTTACATTCCCAAGCTTGCTTTGTTTACAACCATTACACTGTGGATGGATCCGTTCAATTCATCTCCTCCGTCCCGTGCTCGGGGCTGTGACGTCAATACGGACGTCATTGCTCGAGTGACGAACGGAGAGGTATCCGGCCAAAAGGGATAGTGTGAACCTGGCACTACAAAAATTAGATTTATTTCGTTGCATAGTTTGGAGGAATGAGATACCTTCAATTCACCAACAAAAAAATCTTCCCTTCATATAAACTAAATTTATCAGTGTCACAGTCCAGTCTAGATATGTTGCTCGGGGATGAAACGAGGGAAAGGTGTAGTTGTGTTCGGTGGTTTCATCGTTTGACTGGTATGAATTAGTATTAGACTGATATTGTGTGATATTTGCCGGAGTAAAGTGGTGTAATGTGGTTATTTAAGGGTTGGCTTGATATAGAGTGGTTATATTAACAATTACGTGTTATATCGTGCTGGTGTTATTGTCAGAGTGGTATAGTGCCATGATGTCATGCAGTGGACGGTCAGACGTGATCATGGTGTTGTATTTGAATCAGACTTGGCAAGGTTGTTGGTGTGAGTAGTGTTGATTGACTGGTATTGTGTGGTAGTGTTAGCTTTGGACTGATATAGAGTGGTGTTAACGTCATTCTGATACAGTGTGTTGCAATTAGTGGTGTTAGTGTTGACATCCTTCAATAAGATGGCAGTGTGCTCCTCTGACTCAGGACAGCAGTAACAGTAACATCCGCCTATTCCTTTCTTCGTCTCTCTCTGGTTTCGTCTGTGTCGCTTCTCCAAGTCCGCGATGGTGTCTGGGAGTGGTTGGTGTCTGGTCTCGGGCAGGAAGAGCACAGCCAGTCCACCACACATCGCTGCCACCATGAAGCTCACGTCTACAGACCACCACAGACGGGTACCCTGCATGAGTAAGAGACATGATGGAGTCTGCTGGCCTGGCTGATGAATCTGAATGGGGTCGTCTGTTCAAGGCGTACTGGTAAGCTACTAATAACTCTAAACAATACTTGGAAATAACCCTGTCCATTACATGAGTGTAGCATGGTTTGGATAAATTAATAGCACCCCTACTTCGCCGACACAACAAATGACCTTCTTTTGAACAGTGTACTGTACCTGTTTATTATGGAGTTTCGGAACTTATGGTCTCATTTAATACACCGTCTCTCTAGAACCCCCTTTCCCAACCCTGGGGTCGCGACCCTCAATGGGGTCACCAAGCATTTTTTTCTGGGGCCGCCAAGCACTCACAAGTCTCACAATATATAAAAATATGAATTCCTCATTATGAGATGTTTTCAGCATATTCTATATTAGACTTACAGACTTACAAGAAAATTATACTTGTTCTTTGCTTTTACAGCCTACAGTTAGTAATATAGTAACATGCAACACATGTTACTATATAATTATTATATAGTTATATACACTGCATAAAACCAGTGGGGTTGCGGTTATGGCTGGAGGAGCATGATTGGGGTCACCTGCTAAAAAGGTTGGGAACCACTGCTCTAGAGTGATACATAAGTAAGACGCCATGTTGTTTACTATACAGACCCTAGGGGCATGCAGCCATCGCCATCTCCTAAGCCGTGAACTGTTTTCTTTTACACAACCCATGCATGACTTACCAGGAGGTCAGTGATGAAGGGGACAATAATCTCCCCAAAGCAGCGAGTTAGCTCGATGAGTGTGATGGCTTTGGACCTGACCACGGTGGGCACCAGTTCCACGAAGTACACCAGGGTCAACTTAGGGTGGACACAAGATTAATATAATTATTATTGAAAAAAAAAGGAGGGCAGGAAGCACAAAAGATGAGAGAAAGGATAATAAAAGATATTAATGAAACCCAGTATGAAGACGCACCATCGTCCAATTTGGGATTTAAATCTACAGCAACACGAACTTATCAAATATTATAGGACATGAGAATAGAGGAAACGATGTGTGTGTCCAGTTTACGTGGATATGCTTCCTCTTAAAATTTGGAATGTTGTAACATGCACATATATTTTTTAAAGGAGGAATGTGTGCGAAATATGGATAGGTGTGCATCTTTCAGAAAATAAATAGAGGGATGATGAGGTGTTCGGTGATGCATCATGTGTGTGTGTGTGTGTGTGTGATGGAGCTGGAGACACTTACCTCGTACAAAATAGCGTTCAGACAGAAGGCCACCATCACCAGTACCCAGCTTAGCCACTTCCACACTGGTGAAGACACGTAAGTACATAGAAGTATTGTCTTGTCTCACTAGCCGTATTCAGATTCAGAAGTGGTATTTCACATTATCACATTTCCTTCGAGACCATTTTTGGGATATTTGATGCCTCAGCCAAGGAGGTTATGTTTAATTTTGGTTTAATATTTTGTCCGTTTGTTTGTTTGTCTGTGTGTCTGCATCCAAAATTAGTTTCAGTGAAGTCGTCACAATGCCTTAATTTTTTTTTTTTTTTTTTTTTTACATATAGTGAGTGGAGGAAAGGAAAAAACAAATAAATAAATGGTTCCATTTGCCTATTGGCATCCTCCACTCATAAAATATTTAAAGCAACTGGATTTAAATTGCTGGGGGTTATAACTTGCTGGAAAACATTCCCTTGGAAGAGAATTCCACAGGGAAGTAGTACGGGGAGTAAATGAATTTTTGTAAGCAGTTGTCCTGCAACGTGGAGGAGTCAGTGTAAACTCATGCGCATTCTCAGCTGCCCTAGTCCTCCGTGGGAAGACGTGAAGGGGTGGTATAATCAGGGCAAGTTCATCCGAACATTTCTTATAAAAGTATCTATAAAATAGTGCAAGGGAAGCAACATTTCTACGTACTGATAAGGGAGGGAATTCATTAGTGATCATAGGATTATTGATCAGTCTGATAGCTCTGCTTTGAATTTTATCTAATTGTCTTAACACCACCGATCAACGCACATGACTCTTATATATTACTGCTATCTGCTCGTCAGTCAAATAATTACAAGCTCTGTATAAAAGTCCCATCTCCCTAGATGCAGTTTTGGCAATGGATTTTACATAGGGAGTCCAACTGAGGTTTTCATTTAAAGTTACACCAAGGAGATCAATGCTGTGGGACTTGGGGATATTTGTATTATTGAAAATAATGTGAGAATCTTGATTATCTGATCTATTTGAGAACGGGATGTATTTAGTTTTATTTGCATTGAAAGAAACTAGGTTGTTTTGTCCCCAATCAAAGATCTTCGTTAAGTCTTCATTTAATGAAATTGAAGTGGCAAGTTTGTATTCTAAAATATTGTGTTGAGTAAAACTATCATTAAATGAGAAGGAACTGTGAATAGTTGAATCATCAGCATAGGAGTGAATTGAATTCTGAGTAACTGACAAAAGATCATTAATATGAATGAGGAACAAAGTTGGAGCCAAGACCGCTCCTTGAGGAACACCAGCATTAATGGGATGAAAGTCGGAATACAGACCATCTACCATCACACGTAATTTTCTGTTGCTAAGATATGAATTAATTAGAGGAACAAAAGATTGAAGGCCATAATGTGGAAGCTTAGACAGTAATGATCTGTGCCATACTCTGTCAAAGGCTTTAGATATATCAAGGCAAATTGTGTGAGTCTCTCCATGTTTATCAGTTGATTGGAATATGTTATCTGTGAAATAACAGAGCAGATCCACAGTAGATCGTCTCTGTCTAAAGCCATATTGCTTATCATTTAGCAGATGATTTTTCTCAAGGTGTTTTACAAAGTGATTGTTAAGAACTATTTCAAATATTTTACCGAGAGTAGACGTGATGGCAATTGGTCTGTAATTTGATGGATTTGCGGTAGCTCCTTTTTTGGGAATTGGTTGTACATTGGCTTCTTTCCAGGCGGCTGGGAAGGACGAGGTATGGAGACATACACGAAATAATTTTGAGAGAATTGGAGCTAATTCTTTTGAGCAATTTTTTAATACAGTGGGAGGAATTTCATCTGGCCCTGAAGCTTTGTCGATAGATAGATTCTCCAAAATGGTCCGCACTTGTCTTGTATGAATTATTAAGGGTGGACTTTCTGGGGAGTTAAAATTCAAAATGGGAGTGTTTTGAGCAGTGTCATTGAGGTTTGAATTTGTGGCGAAGATATTGGCCAAAAGATTTGCTTTACCACATGGATCACATATGAGATTTCCATTGCTATTCTTTAAAGGGGGAATAGATGAACCATGGTTGAAGTTAGATTTGAATGAGTTTACTGTTGACCAAAAGATCTTATTATCATTAGGATTATTCAGTAATTTATTGACTTGTTTATGTATGAAGTTAGATTTGGCTAAATTAGTTACAGCTTTAGCATGGCATCTGACAATTTTGAAATAATTGTATGACTGAAGAGTTTTCGACTTTGTATAGGCATTATAGGCTATTGATTTTTGTTTTGTAGCTCTGGCATAACATTTATGTTATGTTTTCAGAAATATAATGTTGGCACTGAAAGGTATTTTCCTCATGTGAATGAACCTGCTGTCGAAAGAAATGTCGAAAGTTACGACAAGGTATGTACCTGGGGACACGAATAGGTCAAAGAAGAAGAGGAGAGCGATGATCATCTCGGTAACAGCCACCAGTAGGCGACGTGGCACAGCTTCAATGAGGAGGACGGAAAACAACACAGACAACCCGTCAGCAATCCCGACCATCAGCACGTATTGTTGTGGCCGGGCGCTGTGTTGTAGACGGAGGTACAGAAAGAGGTAACTATAAGTTTCGGTAAAATGAGACCCTGTTTCGGGGATTTATGAAACCACAGGTCTTCGGGTCAAAGGTGAATACAAGTTTTTTACGAAAGATGAAACAACAATTGTTAAGGTCATAATGTAAGGACAGTGATGGGTATTGTCTCATTGGAATGTATGTTATCAATGTAAATGATCTGAAGGATATTTTGAATTTGACATTTCCAATGGTAATTTGCAAGCTGAATGAAAATGAAATCTCCAGATGTTAGCAAGATTCTGATGCTCAAGTTATATTAAATGAGAAAGGATTCATCAAAAAAATCAACCTGTCAAAGTTGTTAGCATTGATGGGGATCCCAAGCCACAACATGCCATTGGAGATGGCGAGGACAGAGGCGGCGACGAAAATGCGACGCATAATCGGGGAGGCGGCACACTCCTTCACCTCCTGCTGGAGTGAGGTGGCCTGGGGTGCAGTCCTCCCTAACTCCTGTCTCATCTCCCCTAGCTCTCTATCACCATTCTGCAAACATTGCAACTCGGTTATTGCAATCAGTTCTCGTTTTTAGATGAAGAAAGTAAGAATTCACGGGTTGGTATTAAAGAAAAATGGAATTATGCTTGGAACACATAATTTCAGCGTAAGAAAGATAATTACCGTCTTAGTTTAGTCCTCTCATTATTAAGACGAGAGAATTTATTGTATCAAAGAGAGCTGAGTGGTCAGTTTTCTTATATGCTAGTTTATGTAGAAATATTTTTACCTCTGAGTCATTAAAGAAATCTTTGTTTCATTATAAAATGTTCACGACTTATCCATACCAGACACACACCTCTATCAGACGGCTAAGTAAGTGTGGAGGGATGGTGGTCTTGTTGAGAGTTGCTGCTTTGGTGAGGAGTTGAGCGGCCTGGTGACCTCGCCCTCGCTGCACCAACCACCTCGGAGACTCGTCCATCAGTCTGGTTTCAGCAAGCAAAGTTCAGATTATGATTAACAGGGAGAAAATCTTTGGGACTGTAATTGCTTTTCCTCTGAATAATGATAGTTCCACTATATACAGTTATGTCCCACCCTGTGAACTATACTTGCACATGACTATGACTCACGTAACGAGGATGACAAGAACCATTGAAGGAACAGTACAGATGAGCAACAGGAGACGCCATTCCCTGACCAGGAGGCTGACGCCACCCAGACACATCAAGGAGATGCCCGAGGCCATGGATGTGCAGATGGAGAGGATAGTGCGGCTTCTAGGGGGACACGACTCCATCACTGCCACCACAGTCACCGGTACCACCAGGCACCTCAAACCATTAGTTTCTCGATATGCAATATAAAGATCTAATCTGCTCTTGATAACAATAGCCTACCATACTACTCTTATGTTTGGGACAGTCAATTCAATGCCATTTACTAGAAAACTATTTTCTAACCACCACTCCATCGGCACTCTCAACACTGAGTCTCCAGCTTGATTCTTTGTCCCTCAATCGCAACGTTGCTTCCCTTTCTCTACTCTATTACTACTTTTGCGGTTCTTGCACAACGGAACTAACACGTTGTGTGTGACAAATCAACTGCGGACCCACAATACCTGAAAAGCAGAGTATTGACAAATATTTTGTATATTTGACAACCCAAGACTAACACGCTATATAGAGTGTTTCTTCATGATCACTGTTATGCTGTGGGATGAGATTCAATTCTTTTTTAAACTCTTATTTGCGATAGCCTTTGCGATGAATGTTGTGTACAGACGTTGGTTAGGGCTAAAGTTTCATGGGATAATTTTTTTTTTATCGTCTACTTTGCTGGAATAAGTGTTGCTTGATACATACAGCACTATGGCTGAACTGAAGTTTGTTTACCTACCGAGGATGTGAATATACTTCGTAGACAAAGTGATGCTACAGTGAAACCTCCAAGAGTATAGATTGATATTATAAATACAGTCACAACACTAAGAGATAGATAAGTTATAGACAAATTAACCATACTGCTGGTGAAAATGGGACTGTATAAAAATAGTGTAAGTATTGAGGGTGTAGATGGAGGCATGGAGGCAGTATAGACAAAGGTAACGTACTGATGGTGTAGATGGGGACTAATGTGAGGAGGTCAGTGATACCCAGGACGACCCTCATGGCCAGAATGAGGGAGTACCAGGGCGATATTACCATCACAAGGCAGGCAGGCAGACATACAGCAGCTCCCATTCGTATTACCGTCCGTCGACCCAGGCTGAAAAAAGTACATATAAGTGTAAATAGAAGAATACAATATATGATCAAATATAAACTAATATGAAAATTAACAAATAAACAAGGAAGAAAGAAAGAAAAATAGTACTGTATAATTATAGTAAGCAACTCGCCAGGTTTACCAATTGCATCCTGAACGAATTTTCAAACTAATCAATATATCACTTTATTTTTTTGAGAGGGCAACTGTAGCCTACTTGTTGTACCTGTCACTGAGGTATCCGCTGGCGAGAACCCCAACCACATTACCGATCCCGAACACCATCTGGAACATTGGTTGCAGCGGCTGCCATTCACACACCAGGTTCCACTTCAGGGCAGAGGTTGTGGGGGGTCGAGGGGGGTGGTGGAAGGCAACAGAAACCCGATCAAGGGGGTTATAATTATACCATTTTGCCTTTTTGGGCTGTTGTAGTGTTTTATGAAGGCAACAACAACAACAGGGACCAAATGGAATAAATATTTCCTTACACTGAGGTAGGTTATGAGGTTTATAAATAGGATTGTGTGCATGCAAAATTAGTCACTCGTCAGAAGATGGTAGACACCATAACCGGCCTAGTAATATTCCGGTATTGACAGCCATCATGAAGGTCATTTTCATCATCTAACCTAACCTATGACTCTTCTTGCATATGGGCCAAAGTTGAGTCTATCACAGCTTTCTAAACTCATCTATTATTCACGTCTATCACAGCTTTTTAACATCATCTATATATTCCTGCACTATCATTCACGTCTATCACAACTTTTTAAAACCATCTATCATTATTTTTCTGCATTGATATTTTGGTTAAAAATATAATCAGTGTTACAGTAAGTGGATAGAAAAAGAGCTACATATTATATTATATGGTGTTGCAGTGGTTGTAAAAGTTACGGAAAGCTCAATGCTGAAGATGCTCATGAAAATATAGTGTCGTTGAAATTCTGCTTATAGGTTAGGTTACAGAGTCGGTAAGTCATCAGAAAAACAACCACCTAATTATTTTTGTTAATCTATAACAATACAAAATTAAACACAATAAGGTTTCCTCCATCCTTGGCCCTATATACCTGTGAAGTGACAGTGGACACATAGACGGAGGTGTTATAGTGGACCACAGGACAGGAAGGTGGGCCAAATACCTTGATGCTGGGGAACTCTTGTATCTGCCCCCTCTCCTGCACTACCTCGCTCAGACACTCGCTCTTGTATTCACTGCCGTAGAGGTAGTTTGGTTGTACTGGAGTAAGTTTCAGACAGACATTGTTCAAAGGAAGTAAGATATATTACTATTATCATTATTACTCACACAAGTCATTTATTCCTGCAATTATTTTGCACAAATCGACTGTAAATTACGATATCAAGGTAGAAAAAGGGAGGAGAGGCTGCTGTGCAGTTGCCAGTTATATTATTGTTGATTGTCGGTTATTACAGTATTACTAGCATCATCAAAACGGCCACAACTCATTCAGTTAATAAACATCATTCTAAAATCTAATGACCGTCACTTTGAGTCAGGAATAACGTTGCTTGATTAATTATTTATCAACACTTTTCTGATGGAAGTAAGTGTTGCCAGCCGACACCATTTGCTTCGACAAACTTATTTTTAGAAAGATATGATTAGTGTATTTTTTAATGTATCATACTGCGAAATTGGCCCATTTGCAAAATAGCCGGTCATTATGCAAAATGACCAAATTCGTGGTCAGTATGGAAAACGACCTAAAATATCTGGTCATTTTGCAAAAAAAATACATGGCTTTGTTATATTTACAAATGATTAGTAATTTCGTTGATCAATTTGTAAAAAATCTTCAAACAGTAAGTATCCAATTGAAAAGAAAGCATAATAACGTTAAAAGAAAGTAAACGTATAATAGAGCAAATGTATTCATTCTTAGAAAATACATTCAACGTTAATTAAGGGGACGGACCAAGGAATTGCATAGAGTAAGGATTGTGTCTTTGGACATACACTCGAATGCTTTACTAATAACGTCAATTGTTTGTTCTATTTGCTTTCTTAATTACTTCCGTACACTGCTGACTAGGTTTTAAGTTACTTGATACCGTTACCCCTAAGTCTGTCTCTCGGTCTAAACGTTTGATTTGAGTACCATTCAAGGAGTAGTTTGCATTAAAGGATATTTGCCAAGTTTACGCCCAACTTGACTGCATATCGAGATTAGTTTGCAATTCTCTAGTCTGTGCCTTAGTAAGTACTGTATTAGTAATTTTAGTGTCATCAGCAAACTTCGATATTATGCATGAGAGGCCTTCGTATATATATGTTGTTTATGTAAACTAGATATACAATTGATCCTAGAACTGACCCCTGTGGCACTCCACTCATAGCGCCAGTCCAACTAGACGATTTCATATTTATTACAACGCATTGTTTTCGGTTGCTTAACTAGTAGCATACAGTAACAAAATAGAAATAAGCGAATTTACAGAATTCTTAAAACACAAAATCCTTTTAAAAGTGTAGGATATGACGGTGTCCCCCACATTATTACATGAATGTCATAAAGAAGTTTTACAACCTTTAAAAATAATATTTCATAAGTCACCAAGCAAATGTAAAGTGCTAGTCCTTTGGAAGAGAGCCAATGTAACTCCTATATATTCAAGAAAGATAATAAAAGTCATGCTGGAACTACTGCACAATAAGTTTAACATCTGTTATAATAAAAATATTCGAAAAAAATTTTGAGAGATAAAATAGTATCACATCTAGATGAGTATGACTTAATTCTGGACTCTCAACATGGTTTCCGTAACAACAATTCTTGTTTAACAAATTTACTCGAGTTTTTGTAAGTACATAAGCTGTAATGCAGACGAAAAAATGCCAACTGATATTATATATTTAGACTTTCAGAAAGCGTTTGACACAGTACCACATAAGCGTCTACTATTGAAGTTAAAAGCACAAGGCTTGGGGGAACAGTTGTGCACAATGGATTGGAGATTGGCTATCAAACCACCGACATCGAATCGTAATTAATGGGGAATCACCAGACTGGCTGGATGTTGTAAGTGGGGTGCCACAGGGATCAGTGTTAGGACAAACACTATTCTTAGTATATATCAATGACTTAGAATGCGGACTTATTTCGAAAATATCCAAATTTGCCGATGATACAAAAATTGGTGGTACTGCAAACAATAAGCCATTCAGAGCGACCTAAACACACTGTCAGAATGGAGCGATAAATGGTTGGTGAAGTTTGATGCGGATAAATGTAAGGTGGTGCATGTAGGTAATAACAACCTGAAACATAATTATAGTTTACAAGGTATATTATATCATGCGAAAGTAAAAGAGGAAAAGGACTTGGGTGTCACAATCAGTAGCAATCTAAAGACAAGTGCCCAGTGTTTGGCAGCAAGTAAAAAAGTAAATGTAGTTTTAGGCTTTATTATTTGGAATTTTAAATATAAATCATCAGAAGTAATAACGCTCTTATATAAATCTCTTGTTAGACCACATTTAGAATACTCAGTTCAACTATGGTCCCCCTTGTTAAGCTAAAGATATTAAAAGGTTGGAAAGCGTACAAAGAAGAGCAACTAAAATGATCCCTAGCATTCGTAATTTTACATATGAGGAAAGATTAAATAGGCTCAACATGTTGTCTCTTGAAAATCGTAGAATACGTGGCGACCTCATAGAAACTTTTAAAATCCTTAAAAATTTAATAAAATTGATTATGAAAATTTATTCCAGCTCTATCCCCAGTCTGGAACAAGAAATAACGGTTATGAATTAAAAGGACAACGTTTTAACACAGAACAGCAAAAGAACTTTTTCAATATCATAGAGTCATAAACTATTGAAATAAACTCCCGGCATCTATAGTAGCAGCGAATACAGTAGAAACCTTTAAACATCGCATTGACAAATATTTTCAAAAATAAGGTTTTAAATATGTTCTATTTTCATTTTTGTGTTTTCATATAGTAGTAAGTACTGTAGATATTAGAATCAGGCTTCAACCACTTTCCTATTATATTTCCTTGTGCGTTCTTTATAACAAACAAGGTGTTATTTTCTATATGTTTTTCCAACCAGGATACCCAGTGGGAGTGGTGGGTGGGGAGGAGCCTTGTCCTTTACTATCCTTTCCTTCAACACATAGTCTAGATTATCATAGTTAAACAGGTAATCTCGTAAAAGGCCACTATGGACCTCCTGTTGCCGGTACTTTCTTTGTATTCCTTTAGTACACGAGGGGAGATGGTGTCTGGACCAGGTGACTTATTTACATTTAGTTTATCAATTTTTATTACGTCTCTTTCTGTTATGTTGCTTTTACTTCTCTTAATACCTCGATTTTTCCATTTTGGACTACTGTTTCTCTTGGTATATCGTTTGGGTGTTCTGTAGTAAAGACTGATGCAAAGAATGTGTTAAGGATACTATTCATTCGCTCTTCAATTAGTAGTAAGGTCTCCATTCACGTCAATTAGTGGTCCGATAGTTGAAGTGAGTACTTTTTTATGCATAATTCAACTTTAGAACTCTTTTGGGTTTGTTTTACTTTGATTCGCAAAGTGTTTTTCAATTGTCTTTTTAATCTGTTTGATTAACTTTTTGGCTTTTCGTCGTAAATCTGTAAACTTGGCCTGCTCATCGTTGTCATTCGAGATTTTTAATCTATTATGGGCGTTCTTCTTAATGCGTAAAACAGTCAGCTATCTCTTTACTCCACCACTTCAGCTTAACGTTTTGTATTGAACGTCGGTTTTTTGACGGTATACATTCCTTCGCCGCTTTCATGTACGCATTATGAAAACGTACCATTGTGTATTAATGTCGTTAGTGTCGCGCAGACAGTCCCAGTCAGTGAGACAAACTCAGTCAGGAGAGAGAGAGAGAGAGAGAGAGAGAGAGAGAGAGAGAGAGAGTGAGACTTACCTGATATTGGTTGTGACTGAAGTGGTGGCATTGTGTGATAGAAGTGAGCAGTGGAAGGGCAAGGGCGCGTTGAACAGTGCCGACCCTAGCTCGTGTAGCGGCAGCACTGCCTGGACTGGGTAACACACACACACATGCACACACACACACACACATACACATACACATACACACACGCACACACACACACATATGTGTGTGTTAATTTAGGGGTACAGTCGTGAGCTAATGGATGAGAAAAGCTATTTGTAGTTCCACACACACATATCCTATGTTATACAAATGCAGAACAGTACTATAAATATTTTTTTTCATGACTCATTCACAATCACATCGAGTCTTTCTTACCTAGTTAGCATGAAACACTCACCACAAACAAATTTAATAATGTTCATAAGCAGGGATCACAACAAGTACCTCTCATCCATATGCTCGGGACTATACATAGATGTATTGTATAAGGATTGGTAAATCTGAGTTTGGTAAAGGGACATTGATATATAGTCCTAAACGGATGGACAGAGATATGGATAAATGGATAGATGCGAGGCTCAATCCAGTTATTAGTTTATAAGACATGAATTATCATCAAAGCTGGGAGTACAATGGCCAAATTCGACCGCGGAGAAATTGTTGCTACAGTTGGCCACCTGTGTCTGTGTACAGTACTTACTGATGATGGCTGTGAGGATGAGAGGAATCTGCCACCTGCCCACACCCACAGCTGTGAGCACTTCCTCCATCAGGACTTCCTCCTCCTCCTCTCCCTCAGTCCTCATATCATCTTCCGTAGTCTTCTTCCCATTTCCTCCTCCGGTATTCGTATCATCTCTTTTAACCCTCAGCTCGTCTCCTACGTCTCGTCCCAGAAACTCCTCCTTGTTTCCTGTCACCACATCTCCACCTTCGGTTTTGTCCTCGTTTGCCTTCCCATAATCTTCGTCGGTCATTTCCTCGCGTCCTTTTCCAGTTCTCTCCTCGCTTCCTAATTTGTCTTCCTTTCCGGTCCGTGCCTCGTGGTCTCCTTCAGCTATTCCATTTTTCTTCACTGCATTTGCTTCTTGAGTCTTCCCAATTTCTTTCTTTTCTCTTTGAACTCTCTGCCCTTCATGTCCTTCTCTGTCTCCATTTCTCGCCCCACCAAAGCTTAGTTTCTCTGTCACTCCGACCAACATGCCTTCTGTTATCAAGTTTAATATCCCGCAATCTCCCGTGATGCAGATAGATTGGATGATAGATTGGATTAAGTTTATGAGCTTAGGCTGTGTCAGGTCTGGTCAAATAGGGTTAGTACATGAACGGGCCAGAGTGTTAGATCAGACCACCAGGTCATGTACAGTATGATCAAGTCAGGTCAGTTTTTTGTGTCCTCTAAGAATAGAGACCCTTTACTGTGGAGATACTCCACAACCATTTTAGTATTTGGCGTTTGGTTTGGTGGTGCCAATGGACTGCCGAGGGTCGAAAGTTTATTAAGCCTGGAGAATTTGTTAAAGTTCACATTGTCACTGCAACCGTGTTTGTTTTCTATACTTTAAAGAAACAAATGTCAATACTCCTACCTGAATATATCAAGTTATGCATTGTCCTTTATGGTATGAATATAGGTGAAGTATAATTTATAGAACAGAAATCTATTTCTGAGTAACATACTCCATTGTTTACCTATGTATGGGAGAACGGTATAAGGACTATGAGTGTATGGGATAATATTTTGCGGTATAATATATTGACATAGGGAAGTGGCTACCCCATCGCCCACTATATTGATAGGGTACCTATCACCCATCGGTATCAGTGCAATCTGCCTCGGAGTTGGGGGCTACGGAAACCAAACCCTCCTAGTAAAATATCTTCATGGAGCAAAATCAAAGAATGGGGGGAGGGGAAAAAAGACTGCTTCCTGAACGCCCTAGAATATTAAAAATTGGAACACTGAATGTGTCTGGTGGCGGGACGGATGTGAATATAAAGAGGAGATTGGGAGGATGTTTGTAGAAAGTAAGGGGGAGGGGGGGAGTGAAAAGCTTCTATGAGAAGAGAAGAACGTGTATTAGAGTAGGAAGTAGTGCGAATAAATGGTTGGATTCTTGGAAAGGTGGGACTCTGTCAAGGTTGTATGAAGTCATTATGGTTATCTAATATTTAAATGGATGGTGTATAACTCACCTCAACCACCAGTCGGCTCCAGTACAGAAACGTGTTTCAGAATAACGACAAAAACAGATGACAGTGAGGAGCGGGATGAGTGTTGGTTTAGTGGGCAGCGGCGGGACAAGATTGGATGTGTGTAGCGGACGGAAGATGGGGTGTGTGGTGTGGTCTCTGGGGCGGGTTAATTACGATGAAACAAATCACCAACAGCTGTACAGAACAGAGCGGTTATAAAGAATTTAATATTTAATAGAGGGTTTTGGGTGGAGCTTTCGAACACTTGCTCTATCAATATAACAGCTGCGTCTGATCAGCACGTGTAATGTTAAAGATATAAGAGGTATATATATATATATATATATATATATATATATATATATATATATATATATATATATATATATATATACACCTAGAAGCGATCTACATAGAAACCCTACAACCTTCTATAAACAACCAGACACAAGACCTCCAAATACTACCCTCCAGAAAACGACACACCATCAGTACAGTCAGGATACCCACTACACCTACACCTACACCTACTCACCCACCACAATCATCTAACATCTCACCCACCACCAACCAACAACTCAGACGAAGCGCCAGAATCAGACGTCACCCCCCATCCACCAATCACTAGGCCTCTGATATGGTGGCCCCGCCCACCCCACATACGGAAAATAGATAAATACCCCTTGTAGTGGTTGGTTTGAGGTAGCGTTTCCTAACCAGTACATAAATAATATTTGTATATGTATTTTGTTGATTGTAGATTAATATTGTAGCCGTAATTTTGAACAATATTTTATCTGAGCCTCACTCAATTTAGTTTTTGATTCACTAGACGAAAAACTGTCTAACTTGTGTGATTGTACTATTTGTGTGGGCTCGGATGGCTTCACTTTATCCAACAGTGCTCTTCTAACTCGCTTGAGTCTATCACAGTGGACTGTCTGTAATTCGCCCTGCTTTGGATCACGAATCACGAATTTGTTATGATAGGGTTGTTCTACAACCTCATGAGGGCCTGAAAATTTATTCCTGAGCTTATTTGCCCGTTCAGGTACCTCTAACATCACTGTCTCCCATGGTCATTCTGGTGTGGGGTATTCTAGTATTGTGCTGGTTGATTTGTAGTCCCCTTGTGTCTTGCACACTCGAGGCACTGACTTAAGTGGTTGGTTATATCCACTTTCATAGTCTTCCAGTAATATTTGTTGCGCGCTTGTAGGAGGCTCTTGTCCCGGCCGGGGTGTCCTGCAGTAGGTGTGTCATGTATCAAGCGTAGTACCTGTCCTATCAAGGTGTCAGGCACAACTACTTGTGAGACAGTTTCCTGTGGCGTTGTTAGCTCTCTGATGAGGATATCGCCTTGAAGTTGGAACTGTTCTATTGGTATAGGTAACTTGGGTAGATTTGACTCATCTCCCGATTCAAGGGCATATATTATTTTTGACCAGAGTGGGTCTGCCTCTTGTTCTCTCCTTATGGTGGAGGCATTGAATGTATTTGTCGTTGAATTTTCTGTGGTTGTGATCTGAGCACTAGCCACGGATATGTTACGGGAGAGTGCATCCGCAACTACATTGGCACGACCAGGTATATAGTGTAGCTCAGGTTCGTACTCCAGGAAGGTCAGGTGCCATCTTGCTAGACGTCCTGACAAATTCTTGCCTTTGAATAGGTGAATGACGGGTGCATGATCTGAGTAGACATGTATTTTATACCCGTATATCAAGTCTTTAAATGCTTTCAATCCCCAAACTATTGCAAGAGTCTCTTGATGGGTAACGGAATATCTCGTTTCCGCATCATTAAGAGTTCTATTTGCATATGCAATGGGTTGAAGCTTATTTCTTTCACCATTCTGCATTAGTACTGCCCCTATGCCTACTCCCGAAGCATCTGTGTACAGGATGAAGGGTTCCTTATAGTTAGGAAATGCTAAGACAGGTGCTGTAGTTAGCATACCCTTTATCTTCTGGAAACTTTCCACTTGTTCTGAAGTCCAGGTAAAAGGAGTGTCCTTCTTGAGAAGCTTGGTGAGCGGAGTCGCATATTTGGCGTAATTTTTGACGAAGGATCTGTAGTAACCTGAAAGTCCTAGGAAACTACGCAGTTGATCAACATTTTTAGGTGTAGGAAATTTCTCTACCGTCCTTACTTTGTCATCCTGGGTATGGATTCCTGCGCCATCTACTGTGTGGCCTAAGAATTGTATTCTTGGTTTTAGGAATTCACACTTTGACAGTTTAATCTTGAGACCTGCTTGGGCTAACCTGGACAATACTGTCTTCAGTTTGATCAGGTGTATCTCCAAGTCTTGAGATGGGATTACTAGATCATCTAGGTATGCTAGGACTGTATTTCCCATAAGTCCCGAGAAGACGTTGTTGATCAATCTCTGAAATGTAAGAGGTGCATTTCTTAAGCCAAATGGCATGCGCCTATAGTGATAATGACCTGATGGTGTACTGAAGGCTGTGATAGCTTTACTGTCCTCGTGTAGACGTACTTGCCAATATCCTGCTATCAAATCTAGACAGGAGAATATTTTATTTCCACCTCCTAGGTTTTGAAGAAGATCTTTCAAAACTGGTAATGGGTAACAATCCGGTTCTGTTACCTCATTGACTTTTCTAAAGTCTATTACTGGTCGCCAGCCTCCATCCTTTTTGGAAACTAGGAATAGTGGAGTATTCCAAGGGGAATTAGAGGGTTCGATAACTCCTTCATGTAGCATCTCTTGGACAGCTTCTTCTACTGTTTCCCGTTGACTGTGAGGTAGGCGGTATGCTGGTACATACACTGGGTAGGTGCCAGTCTTAATCTTGATTTGATGTTCTACCTGGTGGTTTTCTCCCAAAGGTTCCCCAGGTAGTGCAATTGCATGTCTGAAAGATGCCAGTAGGTTCAGCAGTCTTTCCTTAGCCTCCTGACCTACTTTGATATGTGGCTCAATTTCTTTCTTAATTTTAGTAAGATCTGTTTCGTTAGGAGTATTTATGCTTCCTATCACTGTGTCGTTGGTTTCTTCTACAACCTTTCCTGGGCAAACTAGGAAACTACCCACACAACATCCTTCCTTAAGGGTAATGGGGCTTCCCGTAGGGTTTACAACAAGCACTTCTGTCATACTGTGTAACCCTACTGTAGAGAGTGTTGACTCTAACGACACTCGTTTTACACGAACAGTCTCACTCATGCATATCACATCTGTACCTTCATATACCCCAGGCAAACGGACTGGTATACGTGTTATCTCCTGGCTGAGTAACCGTTGATTACTAGTTAGTACAGCGGGTATTACGTTCCATTCCTGCCTTGTAGGTGTGTCAGTTGAATCAGTAGGTAGAGTATTTGAGGTAGATTCCTCACTTCGACCTTTATTTCTGACTGACAAGCCACCCACTTCTACGGAGTTATTTGTATCACTTCCGTGTTCAACTAGTAATGAGTATGAAGTCTCCATTACCGGGTAGCGATGGTTACGATGGGTGATGCTTCTTCTACTCGGTTCTAAATTAATCTCTTCCACCTTCATGGTATCTAACCCTATGATACCATCAGCTGGCAAGGTAAAATCCCGAGTAATATGAAATTCAGCCCTTATTTGCGGACTATTAATAGCTTTTGATAGCCTTATTGATAGTTCGACCTTTCCTAGTAGTCTTAGGCGGTCTCCTGTCACTCCCGATACACAAAGATCTGTCGGTGTGACGGTAAATGTCCCATCTGGGTACATACTCTTCAGGTTGTTAAAGGAAGTCTCGGATATGAGGTTAGGAATTGCGCCAGAGTCCATTATGAATGACGCACTCTTCCTCTTTATCCGGCATGGCACCGCTGATACTTCTGTCCTCTGCAAAGCTGCAATTATGGAGGTTAATTGCGGTGACTCCTTCTTAGCACCCAAGGATGTAGAGACTAGGCTTGATTCTGTTTCTGCCGATCCCAGTCTTCCCCTGACGATTTATTCTGTCGTTGGGCAATTAATTCCTTTTCTTTTCTTATGAGCGTTCTACATTCCCATGTGTTATGAGAGGTAATTTGATGTACCTCACACCATTTTCCATGGCCTCCAGGTTTGGTTTGTCTATTAATTCTCTGGTTATAATTTCTGTTATTGTTTCCTTCTGGTCGCGAAGTAGGGTTTTTGGGCTTCATTTCGCGATCCTCATTAAAGAAACATTTCTCCCAGGTATGTCCGTGTTTTTTACACTCTTTGCAATATTTAATATCTAGGGTTGCCTTGTGGTAACCCTTATTAGCTTGATGTTTTGGTACTGGCTGTACTCCCGGGTTGGATACTGCGGCAGCAACCGTCTGCGGTTGTACTGCGGCTCCCTCCGAAGGTAATGAGATAGCATAGGGTGTAAAAGGTTTAACCTGCTTGGCCTCTATGCGTCCCGATACGCTTACGAAGTGCTCTCCGCGTTTCCTTTCTACCGGCTTAGCCTCATTGTAGTCCTCAGGTTTTAGCATCTGTAGGAAAATGTAATATTCAAACAATTCGCACACAGCTTGTAGAGACATTTGGTCTCCCTGGGTTAACCATGGTGGATGGTTAGGTAGTGGTGCGGCATTAGCCAGGGTGTCCTTTATGTCATTAAATAGTTGCCCTGCAACATCCCTTGATGTGGAGATGTCCAGCGACCTTGTACGTCACACCGCTACGTCTATCGCTCGTGCCATCCAGGCAAGCTGTCCTGCCTGTTTTCCTTTCCCGAAAGCTGAGAGAAGAACTTCACGGAAGATGTTGTAATTATCTCCCACATAATATGGGGAGAAGGAAGAACCAGAGATAATGCTAGTTGCATTTCCCCGCATTCTTGCCTTTATGAAGTTTATTTTCTCTATGTCATCTGTTAAACCCTTCGTTGCCATAATCGCTTCCACTTCTCTCACAAAGTTATGCACATGTTCTGTCGGCTCTCCCTTGAACCATGGTCCCGTAGGTTGAGTCTCTACTATGATCTTGTTCTGTTGGGGTAAGTGAGGCATGGTGTAGGATGGCTGTGCTTGTGTGTGTGGTGGTGTGTGTGCTTGTGCGTGTGCTGTGTTTTGCATAGGTGGTGTGGGTGAAGACATGTTGGCGTTATTATCACGGAATCCGCTAAAGTCTAGAGCAGAAATAGGTCTATCAGATAAGTCAGAGAAGAAAGTCAGTGAATGTGCTCATCGAGAACGGGAAAAATCTGGTCCAGTTAAATCTCCGGTGGACTGAGTAATAGGAACTGTACTCTCCCGTGTTAACTCATGATAGTCACCTGAAAAATCTGCGTACATTCGACGATCTGGCCTTGCTCTGGCGGTATTAAAATATCTAGTGATAAAATTATCTACCATAAATTACGTTCTTTGCCAGCACCAATCAACACTTATACACACGGACAGAAATAACACACAATATGTACGAACGGACTGTATACTGTATACGAAAATATATATTTTTATATATGGGTTAGTATAGACACAGGAATTAGTATATATTGAGTTCACCCGTAATTATTATAGCAACACTGCAATTATTGTAACCCTAATGTGATGGGTGCTCAGCAACTTTAAGTAACTGGAAGTGTTTAAAATAAGTGCATGTGTAGCTCTACCTGGCTAAGTTATCTCAGGTGTATGTTGATTGAAGATATCCCAGTAGTCCCTGTTGTCGTGAAGACTGCAGACTGTAGTCGTGAAGTCTTTGTATAGGCTCGAACGCTGGCTGGCTGGGCTGGTGGATGTATGTCTGTGTGAGTGATGCACTCAGCTGTGCTGCGACCTTGACTGAGTGGTGGTGGTGGTGGTGTAGGGGTGTGGTTGTGTCGTCACCACTCCTCTGACGTCACTACTCCGTCGCTCCTCCTCCAAGCTTTGACGTAGACTGTATCAAGGATGAGAGACAGTAAGGATAGTTCACTGAGCACTTGTTTTACCCACAATGCACCCCGCCATACAGCCGTGACGTCACTGGAGACCCAAACACGGACGCACAGAGGAGTTTTACCTTTGCTTTGCTTGTATCTCAGTGATTCCAGCTTTTTTCTCTATAAGAACAATGACAAAGTGTGCTGTTTACGGGTGCAATAGCAATAACAGGAGCAAGAAACAAGAAAATTGCCATTTTTATCGATTTCCAAGGACAAAATCAGTGTTAAAACAGTGGAATAATTCATGCTATCGGGCAGATAAACTAAACCCAGTGACTGCCAGAGTTTGCTCCCGTCATTTTAAGGCAGCAGATTACAAACAGAATTACAGCATCAAGAGGAAGCTCCTGAACAAGTCTCCACAGGCAACGAGATCACTGAAGGCTGATGCTGTACCTTCGCTGTTTCTCCCAAAACAGGAGGATGATTCAGGTAGGCAATATGGACTCTTATCTGTTACTGCCAATACTTTCGGTATAAAACTTATTGTGCAAAACTTACTAAATATCATCTTTCATTTGCAATTAGTAGGAGCTGACAAATATTTCTTGATGGTGCTTGTTAACAGGTTAAAATAAGTTTTGTGCATAGATATGGGCTGCCCCTAATCTTTATTGAAAGTAAGGTTTATATGAGCCATACTATTGAAATGTTACAAGACAGCCAACCAGGTAAGATAGGCCAATTTTATGAAAGTTTTATAGGTTATTTGGTTTTATTGTACATTGTGTAGGGTTGGTTTATACTAACGTTAGGTGGCAGGTAGATTGGGACCATTTCTTAATATTTTCAGTTTTTATAAATGACTAGTTTGGTAGGGAGGTGGGAAACATAACCATACCAAAAGAGCAGAAAGGTTTTCCATCTTGATCATACAAATAAATTGCACCACCAGATTGTCTGATTTAATTATTTCCCTTTTTGCAGAAAGTGCAAAACACCGTGGGCGCAGAGCTGAGGAAAAACAGAGGTGCCAGCTTTTGCAAGATTTGCTCAGTGTTTCTGGTAGGAAGAATTTTATGACTTTTTAAAATTGATTTTTATTAAAATTTTTACTGTCTTGCTGAAATATAACATCTCAATCAGTGAGTTACATATGGTATATAGGGTATATTATATATTCCTTTAGTTGAAAATATATATACAGTACAGTGAATATTTTCTGTATTCTCTGCAAGACAAGTTCTCTTTCACTCAACAGACATCAGTGAGTTACATATGGTATATAGGGTATATTATATATTCCTTTAGTTGAAAATATAGGTAAATTTACTGTTTCGGACAGAATAGGATTCTTTGGACAATGATATATTTTACTAGTGTTTTTTTATGTGTTTTCAACGATTTTGATATTCATTTCCGTCGCATTTTTTTTTTTTTTTTTTTTTATTTTAGCCAAACCTAATCTGGACCGCGGCACACTACCGGGACCTAACCGGGGCAGACTACCGGGACCTAACCAGGGCAGGCTACCGGGATCTAACCAGGGCAGATTACTGGGAAAATAGAAATAGCCAACATGGATGGATGTAGAGCACAGTTTACACTTGAAATCTAATCCCGGTAGTCTGCCCCGGTAAGGTCCCGGTAGTCTGCCCTGGTTAGGTCCCGGTAGTCTGCCCCAGTTAGGTCCTGGTAGTGTGCTGCGGTCCAGATTAGGTTTGGCTAAAAAAAAAAAAAAAAAAAAAAAATTGCGACGGAAATGAATTTTAAAATTGTTGAAAACACATAAAAAAACACTAGTACAATATATTATTGTCCAAAGAATCCTATTCTGTCCAAAACAGTAAATTTACCAAAATGGATATACGGTACAGTGAATGTTTTCTGTATTCTCTTTAAGACAAGTTCTCTTTCACTCAACAGACACATCATAAGAAGATTCAGCCCCTATTGAAACTGCTGTTGCTGGAGGAAAACTCAACAACCTGAACTTTATTGTTCCGGTAAGAGAAATGCTGATTCATTATTATCTTTCTTCATTTATAATTCTACTCTAATTGTTTCATATTTTTAATTTACTAGTTATCAATGAGTTACATATGGTATATAGGGTCTATTATATATTCCTTTAGTTGAAAATATATATACAGTACAGTGAATATTTTCTGTATCCTATTCAAGACAAGTTCTCTTTCACTCAACAGACACATCATAAGAAGATTCAGCCCCTATTGAAACTGCTGTTGCTGGAGGAACTCAACAACCTGAACTTTATTGTTCCGGTAAGAGAAATGCTGATTCATTATTATCTTTCTTCATTTATTAATTCTACTCTAATTGTGTCATATTTTTAATTTACTAGTTATTTGAATTTCATTTAATCTAACTCTAGAATCATGAATTATACTGATCTGTCATAAATTATATGTATAATTATTTATATACATATATTTATCTATGATATTTCTTGATGGAGTATTTTACATTTCCCAGATTGCGGCATTGTCACTTCGGATTCCTCCGAGCAAGCCTTCATGCTGACTTCCTTCCCAACTCACCACCTTCGCCAAGATGTTTTGAAACCTTAGAAACCTTTGCTTAAGATATTGGGATAGGTGACTCAGGGGTTTTAGTTTTATGGCATAACAACTCTAGCATGTACAGTTGGCCTGATGAATTCTTATACACCACTGTGACATCAAGGGTTCGCAACAACTAGAAAATGTAGTTAATTTCCTAACACCAAGCTTATCTAGTAATGTTATTTGGTTGATACTTAAATCAGTCAACAACATTAGAGAAAATTATCAAGGGTAGTACAGTATTTGGGAGCACTTACACGAGTACATTGGGGTGTAGAATAGGTTGATCTTGCCCTACAAACTTGTTAGAAATTCTAAAGTACAGTACAGTACTGTAGACAATAGTGATAGACTAAGGACTAGTCACTGAGAAATAAGTTTAAGACTTGGAGTAGTCCTGTATGTATTTGCCATACATGCCCATCCCACCTCAATGTATTACATTTCACCTCCCCAACCATCCCACACAATCCCAATTGCCTTCTTACTCATGCTGCAATCCCAATTGCCTTCTTACTCATGCCACACCTCTCATTACTTTCTCCATCCCACCTTGTATTGGGAAGGGTAAGTTAACATTATAGTAGTGTATAATATACAGTATACTATACTGTATTTGTCAAGAAATAGTCACTAAGGATAGCTTTACAGGATGCTTTTTCTCTAGGCCTTTGTGTTAAGTAACCTTTCACTTTACAGAATTGGCACCTGACTCTTATGAAGCTCCTACCCAAACCTCTGCTGTTGGAGAGACTCTATTAACACCAAGAGTTAGAAACAACTATAGAAGGTAGCTCTGCTTCATCAGGTGGACATAATCTGGCAGTTTGTTGGTCCTGTTGTGGTTTCCTACATTCTGGGAATAATAATGTGTATGTCCTACAACAGCAGCTGTCTGAGGTGTCTCTAAAATTGGAGAAAGTAACAAAAATTAAAAGACAGTTAGAACTAAATTTAGAGGAACTACGAGCAAAGGAAGGAAGTTTAGAACAAAGATTAATGGAGCTTGTTGGAGAAAATGGTGACATCAAAAAGAAATTGTTAAAACAAACCTTAGACAATGATATTCTGCTTAAGGAAAATACAGAGTACAAAAATTTGGTATTAGAGTACAACCTTGAAAAAGCAAAACAAACTTATGCCAATAAACCTATTATACCAGCATCTATGACTATATGTATCCTCACGGCCTTGTTATGCTTCTGTTTTGTTCTATGCGCTAGTTCCCCCTTTATTAGTCTGTTTCCTTATACCATCTGTGTAGTAAATGTCTTCTGAGGTCTGGTACTGTACTAGTTTAAGTATTGTTGGATTATGGTACTAAATCATATTCCAGTTGTGTGAACACTTTATGTGCTTGAATTTTTAAAAACTTCAGAGTTATCATTGCAAGGGAAGAATAGTTAGATGCAAATGAGCATGAGAGGGTAAGATGCAGCATATAAATAATTTTGTAGCACTCAGTACATGGTTGAATGTCATACTTGATAATCATGGTTCCTGGCTTGTACAACAGCTTTAAAATGTACAGTTTATTATAGTAGCTGTATTTTTGTAGGAAGAACTGTTCCATGCTGACTTTTTACACTATGGGTGAGAGGTTACACACTTTTGATTCATTTAGATTTGCTCACTTTTTTTCACTCGCCTCTGTATTTAATACTGTACTTTAGAGTTCAAGGAAATAAATTACTCGTGTCTACTTTTATGTTCTTACCTATTTGTATTTCTGTACATCTTTGTTTCCTCTTCTTTTAATTAATTTCTTACTGTGATCTCTAATTGTAGGTATTCCCTGTTGACACAAGTTTTCTATATCCTTACTATTCCATACTACTGCAGCATATTCTAAGGTAGGCCTTATAAAGGATGTAATTATTTTCTTGACCATTTCTTCATCTATATAAGTGAAGGCCACTCAAGTTTGCTAACAATGTATACATGTTTCTCACTTTTTCATTTATATGATCATCTGGTGTCAATTTCTTATTTATCGTTACCCCTAAATCTCTTTCTTTCTCTGCTTTATTTAATATTTTGTTTCCAAGCTTGTACTGCCAATTTGGTCTTCTCTCACTTCTACCAAATTTAATAATAATGTGTTTAATATCTTCAGTTTCCAGAACTAAAGTAGTTAAAGGAAGTACATTAGTGTTTTCTACTTATGCCAAGATAACTCAAACACAAAAATGTTTTGCACACTGGCAAAGTAAATAGTAATTAAGAGTAAACAGAAGAAATTAATAAACTTCTCGGAATAGCAAAATGAGTGCACAGACTACTGGATATACAAAACTACAGAAGGGCAACAGCCTGTAAAGAAACGTTCTTTTTCAAGTAAGTAATGAAAGGTCACATTCGAAAGTAAATCATGTACAAAAAGAAGCGAAATTGTGGGTGAAGTTAGAGTTAATGTGGGGAGAAAGATGGGTGAGAGACATGATATGCATGTAATACAACATAAAGAAATATTAACGAATCTCTAGGAAATTCAGTCAATAATCCCAATTTTCTATGTTTGTGACTTATCTATATTAATCGTAATAAATTAATATCACGGGGTTTTGTTAGCTAGAATCGGCGTGAGCGAGCCTCCATCAGCTTGTAAATGCAGTGCTATAGCCTTCAATATAGCATACACTAGTCTACTATTCATGAAAACTATATCCACAACTATCAATTAACTCTTTTAGAGAACACCACACACGTATGATGTATAAATCATGTATTAAAACCGAGAATAAGGAGAGATTATTTAAGTTTGAACGAGATTCCTGCATGCTAGGGTCTCCAGCAGGGTCTCCAGTGAGCGTCATCACTTTGACGTCACGGAGCGCGTGACGTCACGGCTGAATTGATGACGTTTCACTGAACTATCCTTACTGTCTCTCATCCTTGGACTGTATGGGCTGTTGTCCCTTATCACAGTTCATCGGCTCGGGGTCATGTTGTCCTTCCGGGATAGTGAGTTTGTAAACAATCTCGGTGTCGCAGGTCTCCACTACCACTTCACTCCTTTCTTTACACAGCCTTGTCAATCCAATTTCTCGGTGCTGGTAGTACTGGAGGGGTGATGTAGTAGGTATAACACACGTATTTTTACCTCGATTTTTACGTTAGAGGTGATTTCTATCCACCACTGTGTTGTACAGACAATTTTTAACCACGGCTTTTATGCTTTTCTCGCACTGAGTCTGAGTATCCCTTGAAGCTGCCACCAATTTATGTAGTGGTTGGTTTGAGGTGGCGTTTCCTAACCAGTACATAAATAATATTTGTATATGTATTTTGTTGATTGTAGATTAATATTGTAGCCGGTCTCGAAGGCGTTCTCGGTAGTTAATCTCGGGAGTCAGTATTATAGGTAGTTGGATTCACTCAGAGCTACGGAGAAGTTAATTAGCACATGGTAAAATAAACTCAGTATAATCTTACTGGTTTATTTAGTTACACTGGATGGTTAATGTACTTAATGTACTTGATGAACTTAATGTACTGTACACACAAGAATTATCTTCGATAGGTCAAGACGAGATAATTGGCTTCACATCTGGCTGTACCGAAGATGTGGGTTGAACTGGCGTCACGTCCCCGGCTTGGTGGCGTGGGTATGGTATATTGCTGGTGTCAGCATTCTATGGTAGGGTGTGGTTACTCGCCTGTATGGTGCTGTCACCTAGCGGTATAGTGTACAATTACATGGAATAAAGAAATAATTATTAATGACAGTTTCATATGCCATTTCTATATGGTATGGAATTATATGTGGTGATAGTCTGAATATGTTACAGACCAGTAGCCTGTACACCCTCACCCACCCAGAATCACCACTTCTTCCTAAAGATGTCCAATGTACTGGACGAAACGTCGACCTCCCCCAACAACTCAACATTTGCCTCACTTATCCACCATCTAAGTGAAGATCTAAGAAAAACTGTAAAATTTATTGAAAACATAAATAAAAAACTAATAAATGCAGAACAAGCCATATCCTTCAACCTCGTTTGTTTAAAAGAGAATATATATATATATATATATATATATATCATAAAACTATTCACCCATTACCAGAGTAAATAAACCAGAAATTAAGTTAATAGTCTTAGAAGGTTTTTTTCTATTTTCTTTTCTTACTCCGACCAGGCGCTCACAGGTATCAGAACAAAGTCACTTGTTTACCCATAACAAAGTATATTTAAACATATGGCAATGTCAATGGTGGTGGGAGTAAAGAGGAAAAAACAAAGAATGTGTGATAGATATCACTAGAGGTTAGTAAGGAAATAGAAACATAGTAGTAGTGTACAAGTTCCTGGGCTCAACCAGGTTACTGCCATGTTTATTTTAATTTTCAAGCTTAATCTTCTCTTTCTTTTTCACTGCCTATCTATTCAATATGCTTATTTGCCACCGTCTATCTATTTATTTGTTTTCTTGTCACCTTCTATTTCTTCATTTTGTTCTCTCTCACTCTCCAATTTTCCCTCTCTCACTTTATATTATTTATTATTCAATTACTCTTATTTTTGTCATTACCACTTAATTTTTCTATTTATTTTATTTTTGTTTTTTACTTATTTTTAAATTTATTTTATTAACATTTTTTTATTTATTCTAAAGAGGCATTTTTTTTTTTTTTTTTTTGTCTCGGGTACATCTCATCTTTTTATTACATCTATTTAAATACATATTTATATATTTTATTTTTATTCGTTTATTTATTTATTCTTGGAGGGCCAGTTCACTTTTTTTGTATCCCGGTTACACCTCTTCTTTTTATTTTATTTAATTATTTATCTATTTATTATTATTTGTTTTTTTCTTCTATTTGGAGGGCCAGTTCACTTTCTTGTTTCCTAGTTACTCCTTTTTTTTTTTTTTTTTTTTTTTAATAATAGTATGTACAGAGTTTATCACAGTTTTGTCTCTGTCCACATAAAATCTTTTAGCTAAGTTATATTATTCATTGTCATTTATATGTAAATAACTTATAGGGAACCAGTTATTCTGTTTGGTTCCTTCATAGTTGGTTGTTAGTCCATATAAGTTATTATTAAGTTCTAGTGCTGTTATTTTTCTCCAAATATCTATTGCTCTATTCACTAATAGTTCTTTTATTTTTGGTAAATTAGCTCGGTTGTTTAGTTCATTGCTTACTATATCAGGGTATTTTATGTTATAAATGAATCTTAGTGCCTTATTTTGGATTATTTGAAGTGAATATAAGTTAGAATTTTCATGGCTACTTGTGGAATTGGTGGGTATTCTATTATTGATCTCATTAATGCTAAATACAATTTTCTCTTATTTCTTGCAGTAAGTCCATTAAATTTGTATAATCTAGTAAGTATGTGATTTAATTTATTAATTTTATCTGATATAAAGGTTTTATAACCTGTTCTGGTTATATTCAGTCCACGGTGGACGTGATCCTTATGGTGGATACTGTTGTAGGAGTGAGTTCTGTCCATTCATTTACTATTACTACGAATAAACAAAAACATAGTGGTGCCACATTTCAGGAAAAAACGTCAACAGATGCACAACGGTATAATTATGATATGGTAATTTTATTTTTGTTAGTAACTCAACATAGCACCAGATCCAGAGGGATTATCTGGCACATAGATAAGCAGGGAGTGGCAGAAAAAGGTTAAGTATCAGAAAGGGGGAATGTTAATACTACAAAGACAAGCTACATACGGAGCAAAATGTAGGTGAGGGACAAAGGATGCATGAGAGGAGTGATAAGGAGAACATAGAAGATTCGCTAAGAATGTCTGAGTGAGAAGGTGAACAGTTAGAACGACAAAATAGTTCGCCATTGATTCTCTGTTGTTTGGTCGTTTGAACCACAGGTGATTGATTCTAATATATTGTGGCTGTCTGTCTGAGGAACGAACTCTTGTATGCACCATACATAGTACTGTACTCTACATCACTGACGCATCATCATCATTGGCACTGTACAACATGGTGGTTCACTCGGCCGTTGGCAAGATTATAGTAGTTCTCTCTATCTTGTTAGCCCGTTCTTCTTGGATACTGTGGTAAGAATAATTCCCGTATCTCGTCCAGTATCCACCACCACCAGCACCACCACCACCACCACCTCTGTCACTATTGGCTCGTCTCTCACGCTCCTCCACGTCGGCGATGGTATCTGTGAGCGGGAGGCTGCTCGTCTCTGGCAGCAGGAGAATCATGAGGCCCCCGATCACCCCCATCACCATAAAGATCACGTCCACCGACCACGACACCCTCGGGGCCTGCGGGAGGAAAGGTGAGGTGAAGGAAAGAAAACAAATACAGGTTGAGGATGGTGTGAAAACGCAAACAGGGAGAACAGTGGAGAGGGTTGAGAATAGTATTGGAAATAGTGTGAGCCAAGTAAGAAAAGGGGAGCTGAGGTGAGGGAAAGAAAACACGTACCGGTAGGGAATGGTGTTAATTAAAAGACAAACAGGGAGAACAGTATAGAGGGTTGAGAATAGTGTGAGGCAAGAGAGCAGAAGGTATGTGTGGCAAGGGATAAAAATACACATAGTGTATTGTGTAAATCGAACAATAGGGAGAATGAAGGAATGCTAAAATGTAGAGGAAAGAAGATGTCAGGGGAAAGAAACATTATGGGAAAGATTATTATGAAATGAGGATAGGAATGGTGACGAGGAGGAAGTGAAACAAATCCCAGAAGAGGCAGAGGACAGGAAGAACATCCAGAGAAGAGAGACGACAGCCACGCGCATAAGTCTTCCATTAGATGAATGAAATCAAGCCATTTTATTGACATTTACAAACTTCAATCAAGAGAAACTACCAGTTATAGTTTGTTTCAGTTTTCGAGGCAGTATCATTCGAAGAAGTCGCAGAACTGTTTCACGAGTTTGGACAATAAATAGAACAGAGTCAGAGAAAAGAGAACACATGCACGGAAGGTTCAAGGGAAAGATTTCATTCTTTGTCTGCTTCACATTATTACATGTTATTGTTTATTGGTGTAGTTTTTCTATTATTTTGCAAGACATTGTAAAGAAACACCAATAATAGGAACAGTAGCAAAAACATGCAGATGCCCGGTACATTCAGCGTTGTCAATCCTGTGTGTGTGTGTAAACATTGTATATATAGAGTATATATAACAGGTTGAAGTAGAGGAACTGTTTCACAACTAACCAGGAGGTGTGTGATGAAGGGAACACACAACTCTCCCAGGCTGCCTAGAAAGTCGATGATGGTGACCCCTCGGGACCTGACCACCGTTGGCATCAGTTCTATGTAGTACACCATAGTTATCTGTTGTGCAAGGAGAGGGGGGGGATAATTGTTGCAAATACAGATGACCAATTGTATTCCTATATGAATTTTTTTTTATTTAGGATGTAACAAATATATGTTTTTATAAACAGCGTTATATATATATATATATATATATATATATATATATATATATATATATATATATATATATATATATATATATATATATATATATATATATATATATATATATATATATATATATATACATATATATATATATACATATATATATATATACACACACACTCTTGGAGGACATTAGTTATTACAAGTATTCATACACATTGTGTTCGAAATATATAACACTAGCGGAGTACCCGGCGTTGCCCAAGAATGATATGAATATGATATGAATGTATATGAATAAGGACTAAGGAGACATTGTATAGTCTAGTGAGCAACTTTATTAAATTATTATCTTAGTGAGAGGTGTTTTCATTGATATACAGTCAGGACCATTATAACAGTTAGACGTTTGCTTTTATTAAAACTTTATTGAGACATGTCATGACCATATCATAGTGTCATGCATATGGGTGTCATGTCCAGGCTATTCAACCATGACATCAGTCATGGGCCAGGCCCAGGCCTTGGGGTAGCTGTAGTATGGCTTAAAAAAGTTGGTGCCATTTAAAAAAAAATATTTGCTTCATTCACGCTTTGAAGCAAAAAAGTTTAAAAACTTGAAAAATCTCATCCCGATTTTTTAAACCTTACTACAGGTACCCCAACGTCTGGACCAGGAAATAACCCGATATTATATCATGATAACCAAGACATGGTGCCATCTTTTGACATGACATGTCATGGCACATAAAGACGATATAGTACATACGTCTTTTCAGCTTGAAGGCCCGAGACTGAATTTCCAAAAAGCCTTTTTGCCTTCTTATCTGTTCGAGCTGTACATTTGGCGCGCGATTTTAGCAGCTCGAACGAAAAATTTCCAATCGAGGGCTTCTTTATAGTTTTAACCGATAAATAAACTATTTTTACATATTGATGTAATTTGTAAGTCAAGTTACGTCATGTTACGTCATAAAAACCTTTGCCGGTGGTGCTGATTCAGACTATATAGTTTTGCGAGTGTAACCGGTTTTTTTTAGAGGATTTATAGTAGATGACGTAATTGTTACGTCGAGTACACTTGTGTACACCACATGCAAAAAGATTTATTACTATAATTATTGCAATGTATTCTCCTATCAATGCTTTGGTTAGTTAATTAAGCAGACTATTTAGCTGACTATAATATCCAATTATATGCCTTGTGATAGAACTCGTATTGTATTACTTGGTACCCACAACCTTACTTATCTTGGGATGTGTGTGTGTGTGTGTGTGTGTGTGTGTGTGTGTGTGTGTGTGTGTGTGTGTGTTTGTAGATACTCCAAGCGAACACACTGATTTAACGGCAGGGGACAACAAGAGTTTAATTTCTACATGTAGACTGAATAGAGAAAAGATAGAGCCTAATAAGAATGTAGAAGAAAGCGTTCCGAATGATACCGAATGATAGTTGTGGAAATGGATACAGTAACTCCTCCTGACGTATCGTAGTAACTTTCAGGTGTTTAGTCTGCCTGGTCGCATATTATCGCTTTTTATACCAGCTCGTCTCAGTCTGAGACAAAAGATGAAATAAAAGATAGTTGAAAATGACGCTAGGGTAACTAACCATAGGATATTCTGAAAAATAGTCTCTTTATTTTGCCCAGCTCATTTGACTAAAGTATAGTGGTAACCCTAACCTATCGTAAGGTAACCTAACCAACTTCGTTGGTACTGAGACGAGCGCATATACAGAACCGAAGTATACTGATATGCTCCTTTTATTTAATTAGTGTGCACAGGACTTACCTCGAAGACACAGCCCATTAAACAATACGAGGTGAGGGTCAGCATCCAATGTAGCCATCGCCACTCTGGGGACACGAAGATATATTAGTTACTTATTAATGAGGTGCCAGTGTCGTTATCTGTTATGAGTTTTTCTGAATGACCCTAGATAGATGAACCTGTTGTACCGAACATGTGCTATACCTTGATACTGTGTTCTTGATAGATCCAGACATTTTTGCTGTATATTTACGATGTTCTGACTAACCTTATATGTATTTATCATGCCATAGAACAATTTTAAACGCTAAGAATGTGAAAAAGTATCTCCATTTTTGCTGTTTAGTTATTTACAATTATCCTAGATGAATCCATTAACTGTCCTGATACGAAAGATTTTGCATTATGTTCATTTAATCCTTTTCCCAGTCCCCTCAAGAATCCCAATGTAATATGAACGATGAAGACCTTAGGGGTGATTGTACAGACATGGTCAATAGTCCTGCAACACCTTCCAATGAGATGGCTTCGAAAAATGATCCGAAACTATAGCTGTTGGTCTCTGCAATATTGGTTCATAAAATTCAATCAAATGGCTCGCTTTTATTCACCAGGTTGCAGGACTTCTGACCATGACTGTACAGTACTGGTCATTTATTATCAACATCATCGTCTACTCTATGAACGTACTGCTCATCGTCATCCTCACCCTCTACCCTGTTAATGTTCTTCCACACTGACCCATGTTACTTCTGGCCCTCCTGAGATTGAAGATGAAAGAATACAGCTCAACCGTACGCCTGTGAGACACTTTAGGACGAGGGAGAAAGAAGGTGATAGAGAAGTGGGACAACAGACATGTAGGGAAAGAAAGAAAAGGACAGTTGAAGAATGGAAAGGGAGTGGCTGAGGTGAAAAGAGTCGCCCAAACCATTAAATTACTGCCCATATCACTACAGACAGTAATCCCCCACAGGGTGTCCTCCTGAAAGTCCCGCTGTAATAGGATGGATGGACACCTGGGGGAAGTAGTAGATCCAGCATCAGGAAGAAGCTCGCCAGCATATGGAAGGACCCGATGCAGAGCCGGCGGGGCGCAGAGTGACTCAGGAAAATTGCCAGCAACGTAGAGAAAAAGTCCGATATGCCGACATACAGCACGTAGGTCTGAGGGTCTGTACTGTAACAGGAGGAGTAAAACGTTTTTGTAACGTGATTTCTTATATATATATATATATATATGGTTTGGAAATGGTCCAAACAATAAAATATACGGCTAAAATTAATTCACACTGAGTTTGATATGATATTAAATCTTTATATATCAGCCGTTTGAAAAATTGCTATAATTTTGTAGTTTGATAGTAATAACAATGTGTTCAGCAATTGTTCATTTGTGTGATAACAGTGGATGACATTTTCATTGCGATAAACACTCTGTGATATTATTAGTCTGAAGGAAGCCCAAGTGACATACAAGTCCAAAATAGTATTTGACTGACATTTAATAAATTATATACTGCAGTTGGAATTACAGATAGTTTGAAACGTCACCGACAAACCTCATCATCCAAGGGTTATTGTCTCGAGGGCTATTCATTATTCTCGGTAAAATTAGCATCACTTATCCTTCTAAGCTGTCCTACAAAGTAAAGTAGTTATAATTTTATAGTGAGTAATTTACTGGGCAGGATCACAAACCTGATAATATTGGCCAATTAAACTTTTGTTGCGTCATATATGATAGACTTATTAATCGTCAATGGTTAACCCAAGCTTGTTTTAAACACTGACCACGACTGGACCACTAATTTGTATGAGAGAGAGAGAGAGAGAGAGAGAGAGAGAGAGAGAGAGAGAGAGAGAGAGAGAGAGAGAGAGAGAGATATCCCACCTCACCCATCTATTTTATCCTTGTTTTAATTATTTAGTCACGTTTTCTTCCCTTCTGTATGATATTTTTCTTTTCCTGTTCCTTCCGTATTATTTTTTACCTGACCTTTTTCTGCGTTACCTGGCGACGTTGTTTGTGTTGAGCGGTATACCCAGGAACAAGAGTCGATTGCAGAAGGAGAGAGCTGAGGCTGCCACGAGGATACGACACAGGACTGTAGAAGCTGCACACTCCCTGGCCTCCTTCTTGAATGAACACCACGACTCCCTCCACCACCACCCTGACTCTGACTCCGACTCTGACTTAAGCCCCGCCGCTGATCCCAACTTGGTGTTACACTGTTGGAGTAAAAATTAATGTACAGTTGGGGAATAATGTATCTGAACACTATTGGCGGCTTCTGGCAACATCCCCAAAAGTAAACACATCAATGAGAGAAAGTATTTATGAATTGAAGGAAAACTTTTATTTCACTGTCTGTGGTTGGTCGACGTCACCCAATATCAGTTATCCTTATGTAGTAATGAATAAATTTTGTCCAGTACTAACGTGTTTATCACTGACATTGTTACCAGAAGTCGTCAACGGTGTCCAGATACTTTGTTCCGCAACTGTACGTTCATATGTAGAAAGATAATGTTTCCAGGAATGTCCAGGAATACACCGTGACCAAACTCAAACTTGAGAGGCAGTGTTTGCATACAACAGAACATCTCCCCAACACGGAACTAGTCAGAGAAACTAATAACATCAGTAATAGATTGTCCTTGTCAGAGAGGGAAATCCTTAAGTCAATCATTGGGTCTGTGTTTGATGAACATGTTACAATAGAACACCCCAAAACCAGTTAATAAAAATAAATAAATACAAATACTTAGCTCTTCTCTTTGATCTCCTTTCTTACGAATTACGAGCGCTTCCGTCATCATGGTAAGGTTCGAGGTGACCAATTAAGAAAAGAGGACGATACGCACGAATTTAGAATTGGCCAAACTCTTAGGAATAACATACCCAGAGTTCATAACTTCGCAGTTTCGGTTACGCTAAGTACAGTCTGCAAACAAAGTTTTGGAACCACCCCTATTGCTAGTGCTATGTAGGGTTGGTAAGCCTATTCCACTGGCGATAATACTTATTGTATACTTATTGTATACTTATACTTATACTCGCTCAACTGTACAGGGACACTCGGGCTGACTTAGCATGCGTACCAACCGTACCGTGATAAAAATTCTAAAATTAATGGAGGGGTGGTTCCAAAACTTTTTTTGCAGAGTGTACATCGACTCGCCATGTTAGGCGTAATGTTATCCAATTATGTTTTGCCATTATTGATGGAAAATCTATACAGAGGTCCCTTACAGCTTTCCCCAATATATAGTTAAGGAAACAAATCTAAAATTTACTGAATTACAGGATAAACAAGAAATTCCTTCTACTCTACCCCAACATTGCCTTAAAGGTACGAGTACGTTCCTGGCAACCTCCTGGGATGAAAATGGTAACTTTAATATATATAACTTAAGCATAATTAGTTTAAGTAGATCATGTTCGCTTTTTAGATATTCAAATATGTCATATGGTGCGCCTGTTTCACTACCTTACTAAATAATTTATACTCAGCCATACGGACCTTATATAGGTGGTTAAGTAAGTGTGGAGGGATGGTGGTCTTGTTGAGAGTTGCTGCTTTGGTGAGGAGTTGAGCGGCCTGGTGACCTCGCCCTCGCTGCACCAACCACCTTGGAGACTCGTCCATCAGTCTGGCTCCAGCAAGCAAAGTTCAAATGGAGATTAGCAGAGTGAGAAACATAGGCTATCATGGTGGTGAAATCACACTGGTGTGATGATCAAATACAGTGAATAAAACCCAATCTTTTTCGTCGACAAGAGTGGGTTTTATAGGCTATCATGAGTTTCCCTTTGCAAAATGAAAGTAAGTCCCACATTACATTATCGTTTTACCACCAATAAGTTGTACCTTCACCTTCACCATACTCGTCACTATCGAGAGTCAATCACACGGACCAAAGGCAAACCACGACATATCAAAGGAGGAGACGGGAGCATCATCAGTGTCTCAAGTTTAGACTGACATTATAACTTACACCACGTACCCAACATATCATAAAAAAAAAAAAAAAAAAAAAGCTAACAAAAATGTGTACTATAGACCCACATGACGAAGACCATGAGTGCAGCCGAGGGGACAGAGATGAGGTAAAGGAGGTATCGGAAGTCGCGTACCCAGTGTGCCACGATGCCCAAGGCGATGATAGACAGGGAGAAGAATACGGCGGTGGTGTTGGAGATGACAGCACGGCTCTTGTTCGGGCAAGATTCCATCACTGCAGGACACGTGTTGGTTGGTTAGTTGATTAGTTAATTCAGATACGTGTTGGTTGATTGATTGGTTGGTTTTGGTTAGTTAATTCGGATACAAGTTGGTTGGTTGGTTTGTTAATTTTGGCAATTTTATTAAAGAACAGCATTACTTAAAGCGTCAATGAATTCTATCGTTATGCTCTCACATAGGCAGACAATAGATATTAGTATAATGTTATTGATAACATTTATATACAATAGACAGATTGTATGGTATATATCACCACCCTGAGTCCAGTAGCATACAATTATATATGGGGAATATCGTAACATTATCGGTTAAATAATATTATGACGATAGACAAATCGAATAACATATAAATCATTATCACGTAACCTAAGCTAACCCAACCTAACCTAGAGCATAGACGGGTAGTAATGTCAGCAGCTCCACGATGCCCATAGTGAACCTGGCGATGATGACGATGGCGAAGGAGGGAGCTGCGGCCATAACGAGGCAGGCAGGCAGTCCCAGGGCGGCTCCCACCCTTATAGAAAACCGTCGGCCAGAGCTGTAAATAAACACGTCGCCATGCATTACATACACATTATACTACGGCTGACTTCTCCTGCACTTTTCTCCCAGGCAATAACAGCCGGCAGTAATTGTCTCATACGTGTATTTATTTGTCAATCTTTCGCTGTGTGTCTCTCTCAGTCTCTTGTTTGCCATCATACCTGTGTTCTTGAGTCGATTATTTTCCTCATGTTTATCATACCTGTAGCTGAGTTGATGTTCTCCTGCCCCACAGACCCCAGTACGCTCTGGTCGCAGTGAAAAAAACAAAAACAAAACAAATAAAAATAAAGAAGGGGCTGGCCCTATATGTCTGGGCTACCGAAGCAAATCCCAGGAAGATGGGACCAGAGCTTACTGGACCAGGGAGCCTGGGAGATTGGGGGGAAGGTATTTGATCCCATAGCCTGTGGGCCCACGTTACAAGAGCTACAAGTGGGGCCGCACCTTCCATGAGACTATTCCTGAAGGGACCATAAAGGGGGAGGGAGTTTAGACTGCTGCAATCAAAGGGATAATGCACCCCCTGTGTGCTGGCGGTCCACACAGCAGTGAAAAAAAATAAAAACCTCCGGTTGCCGTACACCTCATTTGGATTTTTAATCCATGTCTGCAGATATCGTCAAATCCACTAGAAGGTGACCAGATCATACAACAATCTTTATTTTAGCCCTGTGGGGGATGGCTATAGTATTCACAGAGAATAAAGTGAGCCCCCCTAGGCAACCTGTCACTGAGTTGATTACCATACCTGTCGCTGAGATGACCCCCAATGATGGATCCCACCAGGTTGCCGATGCTAAGGGAAGCCAGGAACCACGGTCGGTAGGGCTCCCACTCGCACACCAGGTTCCACTGAAGGGACGAATGAAGCACTTCTTAGGATTGGTATTTGCTCACCCATTGTCAAGCGCCCTACTCTTTGAATGGGGTAGCCACGGAGACACCCCTACCTCTTCCTCTCCCTCTGCCAGCACAAGTCCCTCATCTCCACAACCCACACCACTGTCTCCCATGCACCTATCCAACCCGCACAGGGCAATTCTACACACCTACTCAACCCACACCACTGTTTCCAACTCACGTTACTGTCTCCCTCGCACTTATCCAACCCCCACCACTGTCTTTCACACACCTATCCAACCCCCACCACTGTCTTTCACACACCTATCCAACCCCCACCACTGTCTTTCACACCTATCCAACGCACACCTCACTTTTGCGTACACCTCTCTATTCCAATCCTCGAATATACATGGTCAATGAATATACAGTTGTGAGATATGGAAGGACAATTGGAGGGATGTATGGCATGCCTGCAGCTATGCTATGGTCTGACTCACTTTTCAGAATTTCAGGAAGGTTGGACAGTAAAGTAAGTACTTGAAATATTTCTGGAATAACTAAGATATTTGTAAGACGAATGGGATGGGTACGAGATGCGCGCTGCACCTGTGTATTATGTCAAATAGATGTATGTTTATCAAAGTACGCGTGAATATTATGTTGCCAGCCAGTATATATACCGCTTTGCCCACCTTGGATATTACTGCAGTATATATAATTTGTCATGTGAGTGCTAGACTTTTATCATGCACTAGTTTTATTGCAGAAATCTGTAGTTCACGAAGCTTTGTCTGGTAAAGGGGAGATACCAAGAGTCTGGATCATGAATGTCCACAAACTGTACACCTGCGGAAGTCATTAGTCACAGGTGTGTGTGTGTGTGTGTGTGTGTTAGTTTCAATGCTTGTTATTTACTTCAGAAGCCTGTTAAACACCTGGAAAATTAGCGACGTACCTGTGAAGTAAATGTTGAGTCGAAGACAGATGTTTCGTAGTGGACCACGGGGCAGGAGGGCGGACCCATCCCCTTCCCACTGTACAACTCCGGCACCTCCACTTCGCTCAGACATTCACTCTCATGGCTGACACGGAAAGCGAGGATGGAAGAGTAGGCAAGTTAATACTCTACCATAGTAATGTAATATCCGCTCAGGGTTTCGTAGAACAGATAGGTATGAACATGAGCGTTCGTTGTCCGTAGAGTTTAACACTTCGCCTCTTTAAGGGATAGTAAAATAGTCCTGGTGATACGTAACACTTTTGAAAACTAGATATAAAAGCGTAACGATATAACTCCTTTACTGTACGTATAACGTTTTTTTGTGGTGAGGGAGGGTTAAAATGGGATCGGTCTCTCAGATCATCTGCATCAAAATTATAAGATATATTTTTGTATGAATCCAAAAATTATAAGATATAATTTTGTATGAATCCAAGAATTATAAGATGTATTTGTGAGTTGTGCTGAAATCAATCAGGTTACAAATACCGGTACGGTACAGCAAAATACAAGTTCTTTACAACCTTAGCTAAGAGTTTTAATAATACAGGTTATTTTTGCTGAAGAAGGAAACCATATCAACCCAACCTAGTATAGTTCATATAACAATATTTGTGTATCTGGTAGTGGAAACAAAACAAAATACTACATATTATATGGAGGAAGAAGTATATGATCACATTTGCCAAGAAAAGAGGAATCGCTGCTCTGATCATTTGCACACAATAGACTCCATGGAATCAATACGTGATGGCGAAATGCTTTTATTGTATTTTTTCAGAGCTTTGTTTAGTCCATCATGGCAGGAAATCCAACAACACGATTCATTTTGCATAAGGAAGGCAAATGTTCAAATGAATGATGTTATAAGTCATAAAATAAAACACTATGAACATTAAAGCAAAACATAAAACACGGAGCCAAAGATTCAGCATGCCCAATGACAACGTATACAAGGAAGTCAGTGATTAATATAAAAATGGTAGCCGAACATAATATAGTAAATACAGAGAAATATATAAAAAGCATTGTCATTAAAAACAAAGTATAGATGGAAGTTAAAAAAAGCACTGTAATCATAAGAGGGCGAAGAATACCTAATGTTGGAGCGGAGATAATGATCCTGGTCGAGGGCAGAGCTGCAGACGAAGGGGAGGGGGGCGTCGTAAAGGGGGGTACCCACCTTGTGCAGAGCCGCCCCCATCTGTACTGTGGGAATTAATTCAGCGTTTGTCTTGTGGAGTGAGAAGACGCACATTAAGGGAGGGGAATGTACAGTCGGCTGTAAAAGTCGTGTCGCCACATCTGTCAAGTCATGATGTACAGTTGGACACATGAATGGGTTGTACAGCCCAAGCGAAAGATGGACAATTTCTCCCAATATCAAGTTCCTTATTGCCAAATAGGAAACATCAGGGGCAGAAGTCAGTATTGAGGATGGTAAAAAAAGCAAGTACCGGATAATAGACACTGGTTACTCAAATGGGACAAGTATCTTTCACCTGGGCTGTACCACCCATTCATGTGTCCAACTGTACACTTGCGGTCAGAAATTGTGTCCTGATCCCATGGCACGATGAATCGAAACAAGCCGAGCTTTGATGATTCAAACAACTGTGTGTTGTAGGGAGACGCACCGGTGTTCGAACCTTCAAAGCTACGCTGCTTGTGATTCATCTTGCGAGGGTATCGGGACACAATTTCTGACCGCGAGTGTACAGTATGGAAATATAAACTTCACAGGCTCGTAAAATGAAAACCCAGAGTATTTTACTTAACTTGCTGCCCTGGATATTGTTATTCTGTATTGATGGTGAATGTGTGTATCATTCAAGAGACGATAAGTGAGGCGACACGACTTTTGTCGCCGACTGTACAGTGTTGCTAAATCTGGAGCAACGAATTCATTCCTCCAATCTATTTCAAGCGACATGCCACTATTATTTTTCATATTCGGGTCTTGTTTCCTGGCATACAATGTTGAAATAAGGCCCTCGAAGGAACAAAAAGTTTACTATTTCTTTACGGGCCGAGCTACAAGTACAGAGATGATAAGGATGATTAATGGAAGGAAAACACTTAAGGCAAAGCAACATTAAGGCATAGTCACTCAGAGCTAATTTTCAGCAAAAAATTGCCAGACCAATTTATTTTCCCGAGCAAATTTCAGCAATAAGTTGCCGTGTCTGGACACTGACTGAGGACGAAAGTGCCTCTCTGTAATTAAAAACTTTGTTTATATACCTTCAGAACGGTCTTAACTGAAGTACCCTAATATATTACTGATTGATAATATGTTAGAAACTATAATTATCAATATTCCTTTCAAATCATATCTTAAAAATGAACAATTTCACCTTCTCATATATTGAGGTCCTCAATAACTGATACTGTGTTTATGTGCAGATGCGAAGATTGTACTAACAACAGCTGCCACTCTTTAAAATCATATTAATTAAAACAAAATAATGACCACAGTTGACATAAATCATAGTGAACAGCCTTATTAAACTCTCCAGTTGACCAATAGTACTGGTAGTTACTGGTCAGCCTGGTGTTGCTGAATATTGACCGGTCATGTTTGTGTCGCTGGATATTGCCGATATTCAGGCAATATTCAGCCAAGTTTCGTCAGCCCGTCAAAAAGTAGCAATACATTGCCAAAAAAATTGCTCGTGTGGCCTGGGCTTAAGGGTCATATACCGCCGGAGGAAGTAAAGAGTACTTATAGTAAGCCGTGAACAGAGTACAAAGAAAGGAGAGAATGTTAAAAAAATAAAAATAAAAGATGAGAAGGATTGACCTGGGACATTCAGAAAGGGCATTAGACCTATGTCAGCACACACACACACACACACACATACACACACACACTATAGGTATTGATAACATGTAACGCATTAACTTTACTAACGTTTATGCAGGTATAATGCAATGCATTTACTAATTTGTATATATGCACGTAGAGTATCTCTGATGAAGGAGGCTCGGGTTACGTACTAAAACATGCCGAGAGTAAGAGGGGAATCTGCCACCTTCCCAGTCCCACATTGGTCAGCAGCTCCTCCGTCTCGTCCCCGTTCGTCTCCTCGCCCTCCTCCTCCTCCTTGGGTGTGGATGATGACACTTCCTCGACGAGCATGATGTTGTCGCGTCTCGTTCACTCCTCAGGGTTTTCAAAGTGTTGGTTGGACCTGCAGTAGTGTTCATAGAAGTAAATGTTAATCTAGTGAGGAGGTTTAAAATGTCCCGTATTTGATTATATTAACCAACTGGGCGTCATAGAGCATGTTTTGGTTTATGATACCTATTATGATAGGTAGATTTAAGCCGTATACAACCTTGGAGCAAATGGCATTTTTGTGGAGCAGTTTCGTATGGAAAACAGAAGTCATGCTTGCTTTTGGTTGTAAACAAATGACTCCGTGAAGCAAATCAAAACAGACGGAGCTTATCTCCTCTGTAACCCTACCTCCGTAAAGTTCGTGACTTTATTGACGGATGTCGGATCCGTACAAAAGGGCTAATGTGAACCGGGCAATAGTCTCATGCCCGGTTCACATTAGCCCGTTTGCACGGATCCGACATCCGTTAATGACATCACGGAGGTAGGGCTATAAAGGAGATAAGCTCCGTCTGTTTTCATTTGCGTCACGGAGTCGTTTGTTTACAACCAAAAGCAAGATTCAAGGGGATTAAGTTTTTTCGTGCAAATATAAATGGGGCTGGTTAAAAGAGGTATAATAATATAATGCTAGGTTACGTTAGGTTAGGTTAGGGTGAAAATGGGAAGGGCTGTAAAAGAATAGCATGAGAAGATGTAGGGAAGAGTGACTAATTCAAGGGGACTAAGTTTTTTTGTTGAAGTATAAATGGGGTTGGTTAAAAGAGGTTTAATGATATAATGTTAGGTTAGGTTAGGGTGAAAATATGTAGGGCTGCAAAACAATGGCATGAGAAGATGTAGAGATGAGTGACTAATTCAAGGGGACTAAGTTGTTACGTTCAAGTAGAGAGAGAGAGAGAGAGAGAGAGAGAGAGAGAGAGAGAGAGAGAGAGAATTATTCACTCTTGCCTATATCTTTTCATGCCATTCTTTTCCAACAATTCCCATTTTCACCCTAACCTAACCTAACCTAACCTAACCTAACTTTATATCATTAAACCTCTTTTAACCAACGCCATTTATACTTGAACAAAAAACTTAGTCCCCTTGAATTAGTCGCTCTTACGAAACCACTACTCCAAAACGTATTCATCTACATCAGAAGTTGACAACATAAGCCTTACAAAACCAAAACAAACAAGAATGTCAACAGGCGAACCAAAACGCTGTATAGAGGGTAGAGGGGAGTTCTTTTACTTTTATTATATATATATTTTTTTTTAATTACCATAGCTCTCCCCCCTCCTCTCACTGTATTCATTTTTCTGTTCAGATAATATTTGGACACCCACATGTATTTAACGTGAGATAAACTCACACAAAAGCAAAACAAAAGTAAAGCATATTGGGAGTACAGTCATCATCACTCCAATCTGAGATAACTGGATATAAATTAAACCAGACGGGCTACCATCATCACACATCTGTTACGAATTGATTGCCACAACAGCAAAATCATATGGCCAGCTGTTACGGGCTATGATTATTCAGAGCAGAAGGTGTGGTATTTGTGCAAAATCATAATTAACCTTTTTGAAAATAACTCGGTCTGTGCAGAAAGATAATACTCCACTCACTCTTGTAACTCTTTGTATGGTGTAGCGGTGAGCACCTCTGCCTTGCATCAATCCATCTCTGGTTTGGTGTCCAGGTGGTGTAGGCCTACTTGCTTAAACAAAGGGGGTCCTCTCTTTGCTTGGGCCGAATATCATGATTATTGATTCCACCAAATTATGCCACGGAATAAATTCCTTTTGATATACTTTGAGGTGGTCTGTTTCCTGGTATAAATTGGAGGGATCAAAAGACCTCGTCTTCGTCCATAAGATTTGATTCTCTTAACCATTTCAGTGTCACTTTCTGTTCTGTAATTGTATGTTTATACATGTACCTCCAGGTAATTCATTACAACTGTCAAAGCTATAAATAACAAATAAAAGGTGTCTATATAATTAATCCTTGCCAAATATCTTTGTTTACTGAAATTTATTTCGTTTACTCCACAAAATATTTCAGAAGCAAAGGGAACCAGTGACAGTCAACGGGTTTAGTGCAAACTCAAAACACACTTCAGATTCACCTTCTCAACGGATGTCAACTTTTGTATTTGTTCCTGATTTACTCCGAATCATTTTTTTCCTCATGAAGGTCACCCCTACTGTCGTTCAAAGGTTAAAATATTAGCTTTTTCATTTATCTCGTACACAACGGATCGTCTTCGATAACACTACAGGGTCTTCCAGACGTAGCGCGGTCCTCCTTCCTCTATTTTAATTCAATTTCCTATAAGGGAAAATCTCTTGGCGGGCTGCATGGGGATTCCTCCAAACTCCACATCAACACAGAATCCTACTAAAAATTTAAGAGTGTCTGTTTCCTGGATAGTTAGGGAAAATCAACAAACCTTCAATCTTCCCTACTTGATATTATCCTTAAGAAGCATGTGATATAATCTCGAAATTGGAGGTTAGTGAGTCCTCCAATCAGTGCCATGAAACACTAACCATACTCAAGGAGTCTGTTTGTTTCGTGGCAAAGTCAGGAGAATTCACTAGCAATCAGCTCGCCGACAGAATCACACCCCTTAATATGGAAGAGATGTCCGCTATCCCCCCTCAAGCTTCTTGTAAATTCATGTATAGGCCCAGTATGAAGTTGTAATTATGGCATGAATCAATATACTGTAGCTTAGAAAAGTATGATATCCTAGTTGACCTTTGCATTGTTATCTATTAAAAGTTAGAACATAAACTCATAGAATCCAGTGTGGGTTGGTGAATTGTATAAACCAAAAATAACCAAAGAAACCTAACCTGGACCTAACCTGGGTATCTAAGTACTAATATTAATTAAGGTGTTAAGGTATTATTATTCTCTGTTTTAATAAGTTGAAGTTTTATTTGAAAGGCTGCCAGTATATTTTGACGTTGTTTTACCCCCAAAAGGCTGCACACAAACAGAGCAATGCTTGTATCAGTGTCAAATGTAGATGAATGTAAATGGAATTGTCCATAAACAGGAAAAAACTGTGAAATTATACCTTAACTACTGTGGCTTGTCTGCTCCAAGTACACACGTGTGTGTTTTGTTTACAACTAGGCTATGCTGTGGTCTCTCTCTCTCTCTCTCTCTCTCTCTCTCTCTCTCTCTCTCTCTCTCTCTCTCTCTCTCTCTCATGTTGCTGTAATCCCTAAGACGAGACCTCCCTTCCCATCCCTCACAATGACCCCTGACCATTCCCAAACACACAGTCAGTCAATTCCTTAGGACGCGTATTCTAAGGAAGTAATCTCTTTCAGACAGACTTGAACAACGACTGTTTCCTCCAAACTGTAAATGTAACCGTCTGTGTAAAATGTTATGTTTACTTTTCACAATATCATACACGGATCTTATGGGATCTCTAGGCGGGATAATTATGCTCCACAGACACGCATGGAAGATGAAAACTAAATGCAAACCACTAAAAAACAGCTGTTTATTACGCTGATTTACGGTGCCAGCGTACATGGCATTAGAATTGGACTGTACATTCCTAATTCTTCTACCACTTTTCCCCGAGAGCATAGAAAGAAATCAGAATAAGTGTTAATGCTTACCTCTGAAGAATGAGCAATATGTCAATTATTGACCAACACTAAATCATTCCAGGGCTCAGAACAAGTGTTGAAAATCGCGAACTTCATCAAATTTGCATGATTGACCTTTCTTACATGCTTGTTTTACTGCATGTTTGTAGGTCCTATGCTTTTTTTCACTCTTTTATTATTTCTTTGGATTTGTTTTGGACTGAAGGGCAATACTTTTCTCATAGTTACGCTTAGCAAGTCTGATTTGTCTTTCACTCATACGTTTTGCATTTATATATTTGTTGTTTTCTATGCGTGAATCAGTACGTTTATATACTTTTTATGCCATTCTGTTGTTATTAATAGTATGCTGAATGTCATTCGTCATCCAAACTGATTTGCGGTTGTTTGTTTCTTTATTCTCTGTACATGTTTCTTTTCAAATGGCAGGAGTTTATCTGTGAATAAATTACACATCGTATCGACGTCCTCATTATTTAACAAATCCGTCCAGATTATTTCGTTTTGTTGTTTTCTAATATTGTCAAAAATTGCTCTTTTATAGTTTGGTACTAACTGACGAGGATGATAAGGGTAAGGGAAGGAAGGAGGAGGAGGGTAAGGGAGGGAAAGAGGAGGGTAAAGGAAGAAAGGAAGAGGAGGGTGGTAAGGGAGGGAAGGAGGAGGGTAAGGGGAGAAAGGAAGAGGAGGGTGGTAAGGGAGGGAAGGAGGAGGGTAAGGGGAGAAAGGAAGAGGAATACAAAGGACATTCAAACAACAACAGACCTACTGGTCCATACGAGGCTGCTTGATTTTGCTATTCTATCTAACCTACAAGAGTGAGGGAAAGTATAGCAAAGAAGAAGGCTCCTCCCCACCCACCACTCCCTCCAGCTGAAGCTGGCAGGAAATGTAAAGATACCATGTACTATGGAAAAACTAACATGGAATTTATATAGGACAGCAGGAAGGTTCTTCCACTATGTCTTAATATACAGTATATATATATGACGAAAAGTATTCGTTTAATACAGTACTAGCTAGCTAAGCATACCAGTGGACTGTACTCCGCCTGGCTTAATTAGACCCTACACTCTATGCTACGAATACTACTAACGTGGTGAGTCTGTGACTGTTCTACTCTTGTCGGAGTATATATAATAAGTGAACTGCGGTTATGTTGCTAATCTTATTCGAGTGTGAATAGTTGGAAGTTCGGGTTATTTGCTAGATACTTGTCTAGGTGACTTTTGAACGACTCTACTGTTGCACAGTTTATAACAGCAGAGGGCAGTCGGTTCCAAATGTTTACGATACGATTAAAAAAGAAAAAATTAGCTTCATTCGTGTTAAAACGTTTCCCGACGATCTTGAGCCCGTTATTCCTGGTAATATTTCTATTGTCGATGCTGAAGTAATTACTGGCATAAATTTCTGAAACCTTTGAATATTTTGAAGACTTGTATAAGGTCTCCTCTTAGTCACCGTTTGCTGAGGCTATATAGATTTAATTCCTTCAATCGCTCCTCATATGGTTTATTTCGTAATCTAGGGATCATTTTAGATATTCTGCGCTGTACTCTCACCAGTTTTTCGATGTCTTTCTTGTAGTACGGGGACCACAGCTGTACACAGTATTCGAGGTGAGGATGTACGAGTGAGTTATATAATGTAATAATAATATCTTTTGATTTAAATTCAAAAGTTCTACCGATAAATCCTATGAGTTTGTTTGCTGTTTTCACTACTTCTGAACACTGATGTCCAGGTTTTAAGTCATTTGTTATTGTGACACCGAGGTCTCGTTCCATATTTACACTTGAGAGTTGAACGTTATTCATAGTGTATTGTACTTTACTGTTATCGTTTCCAATATGAAGAACTTTGCACTTTTCTACATTGAAATACATTTGCCACTCATTTGCCCAGTCTACCAAAGTGTCCAAATCGCGCTGTAAGGTTTGCCACTCTTCTCTGGAGGTTACTTTACTCGCTAGTTTTGTGTAGTTTGCAAATTTTGATGTTTTACAAGTGAGCCCATTATCTATATCATTTATATAAATTATAAAAAGGATGGGCCCCAATACTGATCCCTGAGGAACTCCACTTTGAACATTACGCCAGTCAGATGCTATTCCATTGATTACTACTCGCTGTTTACGCTCTGACAGCCAGTCTTCGAGCCATGCCTGGATTTTCCCCATAATACCGTGTGCGCCGAGTTTTCTTATCAATCGCTTGTGTCTGCAACATAAAATAACAGTTATAAACTTAAAGGACAACGATTTAACACTGAGCTGTGAAAGAACTTTTCAGTATCAGAGTCGTAAACTATTGGAATAAACCCTCGGCATCTGTAGTAGCAGCGAATACAGTAGAAGCCTTTAAACATCGCCTCGACAAATATTTTCAAGCAAAAGGATTTTAGTATGTTCTTTTTTTCTTATAGTAGTAAGTAGATGTTAGAATTAGGCCTCAACCACTTTTCCTACTTTCCTATAAAATTTCTTATGTTCGTTCTTTACAACAAACAAGGTGTTATTTTCTATTTTTTCCAACCGGAATGCCCGGTGGGAATCGTGGGTGGGGAGGAGCCTTGTCCTTTATCTATCCTTTCCTTCAACACGTAGAATAGATTAGCGTAGTTACACAGGTAACCACGTAAAAGGCCACTCTGGGCTTCTTGTTGCCATACTTCCTTTGTATTCCTTTACTCTCCTCCTTCCTTCCCTCCCTTACCATTCTCCTTATTCCCTTATCCTCCTCCTCCTTCCTTCCCTTACCTTCATCGTCCTTCCTCTCTTACCTTCCTCCTCCTTCCTCTCTTACCTTCCTCCTCCTTCCTTCCCTTACCCTCCTCCATCCTTCCTTCCCTTACCCTCCTCCTTCCTTCCTTCCCTTACCCTCCTCCTTCCTTCCTTCCCTTACCCTCCTCCTTCCTTCCTTCCCTTACCCTCCTCCATCCTTCCTTCCCTTACCCTCCTCCTTCCTTCCTTCCCTTACCCTCCTCCATCCTTCCTTCCCTTACCCTCCTCCTTCCTTCCTTCCCTTACCCTCCTCCTTCCTTCCTTCCCTTACCCTCCTCCATCCTTCCTTCCCTTACCCTCCTCCATCCTTCCTTCCCTTACCCTCCTCCTTCCTTCCTTCCCTTACCCTCCTCCTTCCTTCCTTCCCTTACCCTCCTCCTTCCTTCCTTCCCTTACCCTCCTCCATCCTTGCTTCCCTTACCCTCCTCCTTCCTTCCTTCCCTTACCCTCCTCCTTCCTTCCTTCCCTCCCTCGTATATCTTCTTTACCTCCCCCCTTCCCACTGGCCAGACTGACAATCTTCCCCGCAACATTAAGGTACCCTGTGATCGTGTATGAGACTTGGAGACTTCTGATTCCTCCTGACTATGCAACGAAACAGACAACCTCCTTTAATGTAGATGGTGTTTCGTGGCAATGTTTGAAGGACTCGCTAACCTCCAATTTTCTTTTTACATCACGGGTGTCCTTTACCAAACAAGATGCATATTGTTGGTGAATTTTGGGGGCTACTGATTACTCCAACCTCTGCCACGAGACAAAGCCAACTACGCCTGAACTGAGGGTTACTTTGTTTCCCGACTCACTTTGGACGAAACGGTGGCCTCACTATTGCCAACTCTATCATACCCCCTTAATACCAGCAAACTTACCGTCTAAACCCGCCATTAGTGAGGATCTGTAATTTATCTTTCCAGTGACAAGAGGGTTGGGGAGGGGAGGAATGGGAGTGGGGAAGAGGAGGGGAGGCAGGAGGACAAGGAAGAGAAGGAAGGTGAAGGAAGGGGATGGGATGTGGGTGAAGGAAGGGGATGGGGTTGGGGAGAAAGGAAGGAAGTAAAGTGTTGAGGTCCGAATGAGTGAATGAATGGAGGAAAGAATGAAACAGGGGAGGAAAGTATTGGTTATTGTCAGAAACAATATGGAAGAAGGAATGAAGAAAAATGGATGTATGGAAGGAAAAGAAAAATAGATATAGTGCATTGGAAGGGGAGAAATGATGAAGAAATTGTGCTTTGCCAAAATAGGCGCCATGTATTTTGAATAATTATGCATAAAAACAAAAGAAAATGTGTAATAAATGGATATATAATACAATTAAAATAACCATTGCGGACGGAAAAAAGGCCAAAGTCTGTAGATTATGTAAATAAATGTATTAGATTAGAGAGGAAGGATATAGAAGGTAGGTTATATTATGGAAAAGACGAAGGTAAGATAGAAAAGAGATAAAAATAGATCAAAATTTAATATAATGGAAAAAGCAAACTCAATAGAACAGGAAATGGATGAAGAGTGAGCAGAAAAACACAAGAAATATAATGGAAAAGGTAGACATCATAGCATAGTATAATTATGGATGGAGAGTGAGCAGAAAAACACCATAAATTTATATATGAATTAGATAATAGACTCAGATGGGAAGGTGGAAATGCAAAATAGGCTTGAAAATTGGTGCATGTAAAGCAGAACATTTTCCTAAAGACGAAGGTATGAAACAGAAGGTATATAAAGAACTAAGGATACAGAATTATGTAAGAATAGGGTAAAAGAAATAAAGGAAAAGATGGATAGACTACTACTACTACTACTACTACTACTACTACTACTACTACTACTACTACTACTATTACTACTACTACTACTACTACTACTACTACTACTACTACTACTACTACTACTACTACTACTACTACTACTACTAGTACTAATAATTTAAGCATATTAGCAAAATAGACCAGAGAAGAGGCGATAAAGGTCGAGTGGATGTAGAAAACAACATGGCATAGAAAACAACAAGGCCTGAAATAAGACCCAAGACGGGAAGGTGAGGGTCAGAGACACAGGATGGCTATAAATTCATTAAAACTTAGGAAGGTCTCTAGTTCTTGTGTATAATTCCCGCGGGCTGTCTCTGTGGGTTAGTGTTGTCTTGGTTAGGTCAGGTTAGGTCCTGGTTGGTGGAGCTCCTACTATCCTTCCTTCCTCCCTCCCTCCCTCCCTCCCTTTATTCCTTCCTGCTTCGACTGACTGATTGGCTAGGTGGATAGTTGGCTTGTTTTGTTGATTTGGTTGGTTGGTTGGTTGGATGTGGGAAGGTTGGTTGATTGGTTTTGGTGATTGTGTTGGTGGTTGATTTGGTTGGTTGTGGGATGGTTGGTTGGTTGTGAGGTGGTTGATTTGATTGATTGGTTGATTTTTGTGATTGTGTTGGTTATGTTGATTTGGGTGGTTGTTTGATGGTAAGTTGGTAGTGGTGTGGGCTGTTGGTTGGTTTTTGTGATTGTATTGGTGTTTGGTTGGTTGATTGGGTGGCATGTTTTTTAATTATATTCGGTTTGTTGATTAGTTGTTTCTGGAGTAGGTATTTGTTTGGTTGGTTAGTTTTGTTTGGTGATTGTGTTGGTGGCTGGTTAGGCGACAGAACAACTGGGTGACAACTGAGTAACAGGACAACTGGGTGACAGAACAACTGGGTGACAACTGGGCTACAACTGGGTGACAGGAGAACTTAGTGACAACTGGGTGACAGCTGGATGACAGGACAACTGGGTGACAGGACAACTTAGTGACAGGACAGGACAAGTATATATTTAAACATTGTGTTACGGTAACTTTTCTTTAGTTGATTACACGTTTCCCTTAGTATTTATAAATTAATTTAGAAACCGTAATATATTTCCCGAAACAAAAAAAACAGTACTCCATGCTCAAAAATTCATGTTTTTTTTTATATTTCAATTAAATAATGTAATTTATTTTATATTTTATCGACATCATAATGTTATGTAATTAATTTATAATATATGTAGTCTTTAAAAATACATAGTTATTTGTCAGAAGAACCCCTAGTGACTCAGGCTCTCAGTATTTATCACAGTTACTCCTTAGGGGGAAATTTTGTGTTGGTAAATCTGGAGCCACTAAATCCTCCAAACTATTCCAAGCAACAGAACACCATTACTTTTGCTCTTCTGGTCCTGTTTCCTAGCATACTTTGGAGGAATCAAGGCACTCCAATGTACCAAAAACGAATTGCCACCTTAAGTGTCTGGTGGGTTGTTTAGTTGGTTTCCCTGGTTGATTAGTTGATTGGTGGGTTGGTTGGTTTTGGTTGGCTTAGTTTGTTAGTTAATTATTAGTTGATTAATTGATTAGTTGAGATGTTTGTTTGTTGGTTGGTTGGTTGATTTGTTTGTTGGTTAGTTGGTTCATTAAGTTATTTGTTGTTTGATTAATTGATTGATTAATTGGTTTGTTGGTTGGTTGATTCGTTTGTTTGTTTATTTATTGGTTGGTTGGCTGATTGATAAATTGGTTTGTTGGTTGGAGTCCTGAGTAGGTTATAATTTATTATGGTCCTCTATGTCTTATACCCCCTAGCTGGTTGTTTCCACCTCCCCCCCCCCCCTCCGGCTCACCCACACAAAACCATAAACTTTCTGTGAAGATAAACAAAGTACAGTCAGGTGGTATGGTATCCTTTTTTCTTTTTTTACCTCGTGCCTCAGAGAAGCTTCCCAATACTCCTGGTCCTATACCAATTATTTCACCCACTACCAGAATAATGTCCACCACGTCGAATTCACCCTAGCAACGAGTTCAGAGAAATGCTGAGTTAAGCGGCTATCACACGGGCACTTTTTCCGACGACATCGTGTCGTACGACACGATTTTCGACGACATGTCGTGGGAAATGGGAGATTTCGGACGACGAGGTGTTGACGGAAATTATCGAAAACTGTCGGCGATTTCCTGCGACAGGGAGAAAGTCGTTGAAAGTCTATAGTGAATAATATTGTATGGAATATATTATTATGGCATATTATGATTTAAGTAGTGTAAGGTATAATTATTTGAATATAGAAATTGTATTCCTAGATCTTATATATTATATACACCGAATTCAACTGTTAAATATAAGCATGGAACATTGATTTGATTTCGGGGTTTGTTTACATTTCTGCTTTCGCCTGCCGCCTGGTCCAAACCTCTTTCTTCTTCTTCCAAAGCAATTGCACATGTTCCAACAGCTAAAATGGTTAGGTTAGGTTAGGTTCGGTTCGGTTAATGACGTCCATCCTTGGTGATGTGGCTTTTGTAACAGAGTGTTTTGGTTGTCCCGCCGCCCGCGTGGTGTCGTCGGTCGTCGTTGTTGTCTGAATGAGAATTTGCCGTGTGCTATTGTTTCACGCGACATGTCGTCGTAAATGGTGTCGTAGGACACGATGTCGCAGGAAAAGAGAGACCGTGTGATAGCCGCTTTAGTGAGGCAGTAGCTATAGTCTCTGCCAGATGTTTCTATGAATGTTTAGTATAAGCCAGCGATCAGCATCGCATCGTGGCTCTAATTAATATTTAATGTTCTACATCATAACGTTCATGATAGTTACTGCACAAATGTAAATTATATTGAATGTGGAGTATGAGAACGTCACCATGTTCCTAGAACATAACTCATCAAAATCAGGCCTCATAAAATTCCATAGGTTAATCCCTCCAAGTTAGTCATTATGACGATGGCTGTATTTTCTCTCAATTATAACAAATTCCATCATTTTACGAGCATTGTGTACATTGGTAATAGTGTCATGACTTTGGATATTGTACGACGAATTTTGACTGCTCCGACCGAGGTAATAATATTCTATTATCATTACATATGGAACATCAGCTTTGACGTTACTCAGCGGTTATACATAGATTGAGCGAGGATATCAACAAAATCAACACATTCACAGTTAAAATCGTGAATGCCTTGGAGGTCATCTCTCTCTCTCTCTCTTTCCACACATTAATTGGCCTGCACAGTTGTGATACTCGCTAAGCCAGGTCATGACCTAAACTCGAATGCATTAATTAAATAAGTCGTCTTGTGTAAATACGGTAAGGAAATCACATATCCAGCATGTTGCTGAATTCCACCTACAAACTTTAGAAATATATCCTCCATCGAAAAACAAACCCACAATATTCTATAGTGAAATTATTTTTTTGTAAACGTGTGGTAGCCCAAGTCAGTACACTTTGCTGCCAGCCGAACACCGGGCCACAGGTGTTGGGGCACCAGTGTTTGTCTGGCAGCAAAGTGTACTGACTTGGGCTACCAAACGTTTACAAAAAATTAAAAATTTCACATTTCACTATAGAATATTGTGGGTTTGTTCTTCGATAGAGGATATATTCCTAAAGTTTGTCGGTGGAATTCAGGAACATGCTGTATATAAGGTGCAAGGTAATCTGTATCAACGTGAATATTAGAATATTAACTTATGTATACCGTGAATCAACCAATACCTTGAAGCTCAACTCTATTAATCAACTCCGATATATAGGAAGCATTCAACACCTCAATGATATGATTTATGTTTCAATCCTCAACTGATCCCTCTATGAACACAGAGTAATGTGAACAATAAAGGCTATGAAAGGTTCATTATGTAATGAAATATAATTATATAGTGAAATATCTTGGTCGGAATTGTCAAAAACAACTTATAATGACCACTGTTGATCAGTACACCACTACCACTGTTCATAATGATCATCAAATGTTGAACATTTTTGTAATTGACAAATCTGTGTTATCGTCACAAAATAATTACCACACTATCTTGGAGGGAGAAGACTAACTTGGAGGGACGAGTCTATCTGTACTTGTGAGGCCTTAATGATGGTGTGGAATAGTATAGCAACACCGTCACGTGCTGAAATTCCACACTCGAATAATTATTCTTACCTGCAGTAACTATCATTAACGTTATGATGTAAAACATGAAAAAATAACTCCACGATATGTTACTATAAATTCTCTT
>JAWQEG010001248.1:72500-78439 GCA_033782935.1 Petrolisthes cinctipes
TTAAAGAAAATATAAGTGAAAAGAAAACACGAAAATTAGTGACGGATATGTTTATCGTGCGCATCAGTCTGAAGAAATACATTAAGCACCGATCCCTCAATAGAGTGAAGAACTGATTGAAAAATACACCAACCTATATGCAGACAGGTAGAAGCGAGTGGTGTAAGATGAGTGATGCTTGCAGCCAGCGTGTCAGGGAGCAACTAAGACTTCTTGAGGTGAGATTGCGGCTCACTACCAGTGAATGAGAGTACGTCACTTGAGTGCAAGTTACGTTGTGGAGGAAAATTCCTCCAAGAATGCCAGAAGAAATACGACTTTCGTATTATTCTTTAGATATATGTCGTGGTTTAGGTTGGAGAAATCACTACCCATCTCATTTTTGACAAACGATTGCTCCTTGGCACCATAAGTGTTCCCTTATAGCAGATAGCGGTGAATTGGTCACGGTTATTCTACGATCACTTATAATTATTGTGATCAGGCAAAATATTTTCACTCATTACTTTTTCACAGATGCATTTACTCCACGCCCTTCGCCCTAATTATCGCAATCTGTCATTACTGTATTTGATGCACATATGGTTAACGCTGCGTTATGGTGCTGGAAGCATTTAGCTAACCACTTTATAGCTGATTGTTTTGATGACGACTTCCCAGACAGACAATTAGTAAATACTTATAACTGAGATAAACTAAAGTTCTGCTACGTATGAATCAAATTCTCACAGACATGTTGGTTTCAGTCTCTGCATTAAGGGGAAATTCTCATGTTGGTAAATTGGAAGGCTACTGATTCCTCCTAACTATACCAGAAAACAGACGTCTACAATGGTACTAAAAGGGGATGTGTTTCGTGGCATAGTTTGGAGGAATCAGAGACCTTTCAATTCACCAATAAAAGAATCTCCCCTTAACTGTGGTAATGGTAGTTCTGGTCTAGTGGTGGTAGTTTGTGTAATGGTGGCAGCGACGTATGATTTTTCAGTGGAAGGCAGACATTTGCAGTATTGGGTAAGGGGGTCATCTGTTGAATGTGGAAACTGGTAATGTTGACTGTGGGGACTGAGTATATTTGGAATATGTTTTTCTTCTTTATCTTGCTTCCTGCCACAAAAAAAGTTTCGTTTCAGTGGTGAATGGTTGGCATTACTCAAAGTACTTTCGATGGTAAAGTAGTTTGTTTATTCCTTGGTATGTGAACGTCTCAGCACCCAAACGGTACGAGGTGATACTGACGGAATAATGCTGATGAAAAGTGTTGGAATAAATGCAAAGTTATCACTCCATACAACAATGTTTACGATGCCCGCAGGTCATTCCCGGCATTTGATATGGTCTGACATGAATAATTGAAACCCTTGATTTCATTAATGTAGTAAATAAATATTGTTAACGTCACTTGTGTAATCACAAGTCTCTATTTCATCACATGTGAGTTCTCACAGGTGGTAGTGGCAGCGGGTGTTATCGTGTTGTTCATCTTGAAGCAAAGAATAAAACCACAATATCTTTATCACCAACTCACTTTATTTTCGCATTGTCATGCAACTTCAATTTTTCGTAATGTTATACAATTAACTTTCCATTCTGCAAACTGCAACTCATAACTGATAATGATATTATTGTTAGTATTGTTACAGGGATATTATTGTTAGTATTGTTACAGGGGTATTATTGTTAGTATTGTTACAGGGATATTATTGTTAGTATTGTTACAGGGATATTATTGTTAGTATCATTACAGGGGTATTATTGTTAGTATTGTTACAGGGGTATTATTGTTAGTATCATTACAGGGGTATTATTGTTAGTATTGTTACAGGGGTATTATTGTTAGTATCATTACAGGGGTATTATTGTTAGTATTGTTACAGGGGTATTATTATTAGTATTGTTACAGGGATATTATTGTTAGTATTGTTACAGGGATATTATTGTTAGTATCATTACAGGGGTATTATTGTTAGTATTGTTACAGGGGTATTATTGTTAGTATTGTTACAGGGGTATTATTGTTAGTATTGTTACAGGGGTATTATTGTTAGTATTGTTACAGGGGTATTATTATTAGTATTGTTACAGGGGTATTATTATTAGTATTGTTACAGGGGTATTATTAGTAGTATTGTTACAGGGATATTATTGTTAGTATTGTTACAGGGGTATTATTGTTACAAGGGTATTAACGTGTTTAAGAAATATTTTGCATATTTTCCATTACCAATTCCTGTCTTGTGCATTCGTATGTTTTATTACAAACTTAAAACACCAAATAAATCTGTTGAATGCTGGGTCGACTCAAGCTACAATTTATCGCCGCACTCCCCTCGTGGTTAATATATTATTATGACCTGCAAAGACGTGGGGTTTTGTTGCCCCTTCGGACCAGAACCAATCCTTTTTTTCTTTTCAGCTCTCCCTCTTTTATTCGTTTTCCTTCGTGCTTGATTGCTGTCCCTCCTATCTGTCTGCTCCCTCGTTGTACTACATTAATTATATATAACATATTTCTGGCCAAGCACAATCTTTTACATTTACATAATTATAATCATATCGACGTATTAAAGATTCAGATTTGGAGCATATGTGTTATTCCCACTGACTGAAACGCCAGGACAGTACACGATAAAAATGGAAAACACATTTGGTGTATCACATGAACGTCGGGAATTTGCCCCGTTGCAGTTACATCGTCCTGCGTTAGTCCAAGTGTATTTATCTAAGCTGTAATAGGTTGCTGTACATTAGTTGATTTTAAAATATTTGTAATCGTTGGACATGAGTAGCGCATCCTTTTGACAAGCCACAAGAAAATAACATTGTGTCTTTATTAGACTAAGTTAATATGCATGTAGCTTTAATGTACATTGGCCATTATTACTAGGTTTGAATTGGGTGCACAACCAGTAGGTCCAACCAGTTAAATTTAATCTACGAGGCGGGTACTGTACAACCACAATCAAATATCCATCAACACTTTCCTTCTATCGTAGTAAATATCTTGGTAATAAAGAACAACACGTGTATGATTTTGCAGCACCTCATAATAATAATAATTGAGGGGGATGAGTTGACGTAAGGTGTTGTTGTATGATTGTATTTTGATATGATACTGATATATTTGCTCTATGGAAGGAAAGTGTCGGTGGTTATTTGATTGTGGCTGTTCCTGGTGCCTTGTATAATCCCTTGAACGAAAACTTTGGAGAGCCCAGTAAGGAGTGGAAAGAAAACTACTAAGGGATAGAGAGATTCGTAGGTTGTTGTTGCTGAGGAGGATGTGGTGGAGGAGGGGGAGGTGGTGGGGGTAGAGGTGGAGAAGGGGGAGGTGGTGGTGGTAGAGGTGGAGAAGGGGGAGGTGGTGGTGGTAGAGGTGGAGGAGGAGGGGGAGGTGGAGGTGGAGGAAGAGGTGGAGGAGGGGGAGGTGGAGGAGGATGTGGTGGAGGAGGGGGAGGTGGTGGTGGTAGAGGTGGAGGAGGAGGGGGAGGTGGAGGTGGAGGAAGAGGTGGAGGTGGTGAAGGAGGAGGAGGAGGAGGAGGAGCATATTTTACTGAATTAAAAAATCAAGTTCTTACATAATCTTATCATGCACTATGTGTAACGTGGGAGACTGATTGTGGAAGTAAGAAATTTTATATATACACTGATGATAAATGAAGTGTCCTCGTCCTCGGTGGTGGTGGTGGTGGTATCATAGGGAATATACACGACCTTTAGACAGGGTGGACAAACCTCAAACTGTGTTGTGTAGAACGTTTGAAGCAGTTAGAGGATAAGTCATAATTTTTTAATCGCAATACATGCTCAACATACCTTGAAAACCATATCTACATATTTTAATTAATTAATTATTTAAGTTAGGTGAGAGGGGACTAGCAGAGGTGAGGAGGGAGCAAGTGAGAGAAAAGCAGAAGAGGTGAGAGGTGGTGAGGAAGAGAAATGGCACGGTTTTATAGGTGTAACAAGATATACGAGGAGGAGGAAGAAGAAGAAGAGGAAGAAGAGAGAAGAGAGGACGAGGATGAACAAGAAAAGGAGGAGTAGGAAGAGGGCCAGGTGGAGGACGACGAGGAGGAGGAGGAGAAGAAAGAAGTAATAAAGGAAAGAAGAGAGGACGAGGATGAACAAAAAGAAGGGTAATAGGAATTAAGATGAGCGTGCAGTCAACCACTTATTATACCTCAGCATGTAAAACCCTTCTCATTAATAGGCCATGTGTTTTGGTTTGTGTAGAATATGTCTGCTTCGTGTGATGTGTGTGCAGCACCAATTGAGAACCTCAGGATTGTGGATAGCAAGTCTTATTATGGTCGTACGTACAGAGTGTCCATAAATAATTGTACCAACAGATTACACATACATATCAGGTTGGGCATCCTGTACCTGTACAATATAGGGTTATGTGCGTCAGTATATAACCTTACAAATAGTGAATGCATGGATAAAGGGCCGGTGAAGAGGGCATGATTCAGTCAGGTGTATAGTGTCTACATCAACATCAGTCAGTCAGTCAGTGGAGAGGGCAGGTGAATTATATAGTGCACCATTCCGCCTTGTTATGATTATAATATATACACGTACCGTACACACCAGTCAGGCAGTTCATTAAAAGAGTGCATGACTGTGTAAATAATATATCCCATGTAATGAGTGCGTGTACAAAGACCAGGTGATGAGTGCATGATTAATCCTCGGACTGACATTGGCCTGGCATCACCCTCCACCCGGCTCCCCCCCCCCTCCACCCGGCTCCCCCCCCCCCTCCACCCGGCTCCCCCCCCCTCCACCCGGCTCCTCCCCCCCCCACCCGGCTCCTCCCCCCCCCCCTCCATCCGGCTCCCCCCCCACCACCCAGCTCCCCCCCCACCACCCAGCTCCCCCCCCTCCCCCCCCCTCCACCCGGCTCCGCCCCCCTCCACCCGGCTCCGCTCCCCTCCACCCGGCTCCCCCCCCTTCCTCCCCATTGTGGTTTGTTTTTGTCCCGGTAATTGATGTTTTCACTTCATTATTCCCCTTTTGTTTTCCACGCTCCCGCTCGCTTTTAAGGCAGGGCAAATGAGAGCATCAATATTATTTTTATTTATTTATTTACTTTTTTTTCATTTTTGGGGGAGGGTTTGTCTGGTTGTATGGTGGTATATATTTACCTTGTTTTTTTCCTAGTTGGATATAGACACAGTTTCCTCTTACATGTATGTCCGTCGCTGGATACAAAACGAAACAAGTTAGACCCGGATGCTCAAAAAAATTCAGCATTAATAATGATAATAATAATAATAATAAAAATAATAAAAATAATAAAAATAAGAAATTAGAAATGAAAAAAACAAAAAAAATGATAATAATAATACCGGTAATAATAATACCGGTAATAATAATAATAATGATACCAGTTGACCTCGGTACCACATGACAAAGGGTAAGTAGTTTTTACTTAGGATGCCGTGAGTGGCAGGGTGCTACAGAATAGATGGAGCCAGAACTACACAACAAACCCAATTGCATTATCTTTGAAATGAGGCATAGAATGGTGCCCAGGGGAAAAAATATAAAATGAAACTATAAGAATATGATAAATAAAAATACATAAATCTATAAGTATGTTAGTAGCCTACGTACCTCTCTTGTTTTCATGGTTAACGCTGTAGCTCCCTAATCATAATACCTGGGTTCGACTCCCACCCATTACTGTGATGAATGTGGTACGAGTTTCTCACGTGTGTAGTTAGTTGTCTTCCGTGTATAATGTGTTAAAATGTTCCCTTGATGTTTATTCAGGCGATTCTATGATGTGTAAATAAGAAAAACAAAGTCGTGAATTACATATAGGTTACTTCACTACACAATAATAATGGTGCTGATTAGAAGTTGTCAAGGTGGAAGTGTAGCGTTGGGATATTTGGAGCAGCTGATTTCTCCAAGCTATTCCAAGCAAC
>JAWQEG010001249.1:0-70000 GCA_033782935.1 Petrolisthes cinctipes
CTCTCACTTCTTCCCTCTCTCCCCTCCCCTACACTTCTTCCCTCTCTCCCTCTCTCTCTCCCTTCCCTCTCTTCTCTCCTTCCCTTCCTCCCTCCCCTACACTTCTTCCCTTCCCCTACACCTCTTCACCCTTCTCTCCCTCCCCTCTCTCCCCTCCCCTACACTTCTTCCCTCTCTCCCTCTCCCTTCCCTCTCCCTTCCCTTCTTCACGTCCTTGACAACTCACTACTCCAGTCTTCATGTTTAATAATAGCACCAGGAGACCAATTATCACACAGACTACTTGTTGCTTTCTGTGTGTGTGTGTGTGTGTGTGTGTGTGTGTGTGTGTGTGTGTGTGTGTGTGTGTACTCTCGATCTCTATGGTGTGTTAAGTATATAATTATATATTGGTGTCATGGTTTTATACATAATAATAATATGTATACATAAATAAATAACTAAGTAATTATATACATACATACATACTGCAAATCTAAATAATAATAATAATAATAATAATAATAATAATAATAATAATAAGAAGAAGAAGAAGAAGAAGTTGTAGAAGGAAAAAAAGAAAAACATAAAATAATAATAATAATAATAATAAAGATGATAAAAATAAGTAAATAAATATTAAATAAATATAATGGCAATATCCTAAAGTAAAAACCTCATCTCAAAATAAAGTCTACGGTCACTGCCACCCATTCTTCACCAGCAAACCACCCATCTCATTCAATATTTAATTCATTAGGGGGGTAATTCACTTTTGTTACATTGGAGTGCCTTGATTCCTCCAAAGTATGCCAGGAAACAGAAGCAGAAAAGCAAAAATAATGGTGTTCTGTTGCTTGGAATAGTTTGGAGGATTCAGTTGCTCCAGATTTACCAACACAAAATTTCCCCCTTAAAGATCCTGTCTGTGATCGTGTACGAGAATTGGAGGCTTCTGATTCCTCCTGACCATGCCACGAAACAAGGTCCTTCCATATAGGTTTGTGTTTCGTGGCAATATTTGAAGGACTCGTTTACCTCCAATTTTCTGACTACATCACAGGGTCCCTTAATCACTGTCTTCCTCTTCACTGCATATATTATCCTATATTATCTGTCTTTCAAATTTGGTGAATGACAGCTCATAACTCGATGATATGTTTTGTTTACAGAGAGAGAGAGAGAGAGAGAGAGAGAGAGAGAGAGAGAGAGAGGAGAGAGAGAGAGAGAGAGAGAGAGAGAGAGAGAGAGAGAGAGAGAGAGAGAGAGAGAGAGAGAGAGAGAGAGAGAGAGAGAGAGAGAGAGAGAGAGAGAGAGAGAGAGAGAGAGAGAGACACACACACACACACACACACACACAATATGTATATATATATTCCACAACTTCACTAACTGAGGTACGGTACTATAATTATATAAATAAAAATAATGATCACTTGAAACATAAATAATAATAACACAAATAAAAATAAAATGCCTTGCTTGAGTGGTGGTTGTTTAGGTACAGAGAATGGGAACACACACACACACACACACACACACACACACACACACACAGTATAGAGGATGGTATAGCAGCAACACACACACACACACACACACACAGTATAGAGGATGGGAACACACACACACACACACACACACACACACACACAAACACACACACACACACACATATTTATAGACAAGTGTTGGAAGGCACATGTGTTCTCTGGCCAAAACCAACCAGAAAGAAAAGAGACAGGTGGACATATGTGTTGGTTTACATCTATACACTTATGTTTGTATGGTTACGTTAGGAATGTAGGTCATATAGGTTTGGTTGGGTTGGGTTAGGTTAGGTCAGATAGGTTTGGTTTGGTTGGGTGGAGTTGGGTTGGGTTGGGTTAGGTTTGGTTTGGTTGCGTTGGGTTAGGATTAATTGGTTCGGTTGCGTTGGGTTAAGTTTGGTTTGGTTGCGTTGCGTTGGGTTAGGTTGGGTTGCGTTGGGTTGGGTTAGGTTTGGTTTGGTTGCGTTGGGTTAGGTTTGGTTTGGTTTGGTTAGGTTTGGTTTAGTTGGTTAGGTTAGGTTAGACATTTTAGGTTAGGTTAAGTTAGGTTTGGTTGCCTGGAGGAAACAGGACCAGAGTAACACAAACACTGGTGTCCTGTTGCATGGAATAGTTTAGAGGTATCATTTAACTCCAGCTGTAACAAACCTATCACACACACACACACACACACACACACACACACACACACACACACACACACAACACGTCTTCATGATTGACTGTTCAAATGACATGTTAAGTTGTGAGTAGTTTTGTAATTGAATTTATACTCCACAGATGTTTGTTTGTTTTTCATTTTTTTGTTTATGTATTTGCTTGTTTATCCATTTGTTTGTTTATTAATTTGTTAGTTTATTTTTTCATTTGTTTGTTTATCCATTTTGTTTGTTTATCCATTTGTTTATTTATCCATTAGCTTGTTAATATATTTGTTTGTTTGTTTATTAATTTGTTTGTTTATCCATTTGTTTGTTTATTTATCTGCAACGTAACTGCAATACAACAATATTATTATTAGGTTTGTTGTTTTGTAATGTAAGACTACGTAACTACAAAACAACATTAGTTTTATTAGATTTGTTGTTTTGTAATGTAAGACTACGTAACTACAAAACAACATTAGTTTTATTAGATTTGTTGTTTTGTAATGTAAGACTACGTAACTACAAAACAACATTAGTTTTATTAGATTTGTTGTTTTGTAATGTAAGACTACGTAACTACAATACAACATTAGTTTTATTAGATTTGTTGTTTTGTAATGTAAGACTACGTAACTACAATACAACATTAGTTTTATTAGGTTTGTTGTTTTGCTAATCAACGAATCACTTGGTAGACCATTCATTGCAGTACTTCCACAAGAATATTAGACCTCTCTTTCCAAATAGCCTACCTGCATGTGTAAGAATTCCTGCGGCCAACTGTACAACCATAAATAAATAAATAACTCCAGCAGTGAATTTCTAGTACCCAGAGGACATCAGTCAGTGAGTGGTGAAGGGAGCCACACTACCTATATAATATTTAAAGGAAGAGAATATACACTTTTCATGGTACATTAAGTTGCCTACAGTCCTTCAAAATATGCCAGGAAACACGATGATCATATGGACAAATATAACAATTGTGTCCTGTTGCTTGGAATAGTTTGGAGGAATCAGTTGTTCCAGTGTTACCAACAATAATATCTATCCCGTTATAATAATAAATCTATCCCGTTATAATAATAATAATAACAACATAAATAAGGATATACTAATAACCTAACAACATTAAAACATAATAACAAAATAAAGACACAATAATAACTTAACAACATATATATATACCCATGTTGTTGTTGTTGTTGTTGTTGTTATAAGGGGTCTAATAATGGGTTAAAAATGGCGGCGGAGTTGTAGATGGCTCGCGGTGACTGAGTTGTGGGTCTTGGACTTAAAGCTGAACCCTCTCTCCCCCCCCCCCTCCTCCCATCCTTCCCCCCACCCTTGTCTCCCTCCCTCCCCATCCTTGTATCTCTCCCCCCCCCCCTTCCTCTCTTGTATCTCTCCCTATCCCTCCTTCTCTTTCTCCCCTTTTAACTATTCCCTCCCTCCTCCTCTCTCTCTCCCCATCCCTCCTTCTCTTTCTCCCCTCTCCACCCCCATCCCTCCTCTCTCTCCCCCCATCCCTCCTCCTCTCTTCACCCCCCATCCCTCCTCTCCCACCACTCCTTCCATTTCCTCTTTCCCCCTCCTCCTTGCTCACACCCCCCCCCTCCCTTCTTCCCTGGGTACGGTATTTATTCCCTCTATCCCTCCACCTCTCCATTTCCTCTCTCTTCCTCCCTCCCTCCACCACCTCCATTTCCTCTTCTCCCCTCTCCCTTCCTCCACCATCACCCCAACCAACCCAATTCTATCCTCTCCCCTCCCTCCCCTCCATTTCCTCTTTCGACCCCTCCCTCCCTCCAATACAAGCACCCCTTTCTTCCCATTCCCCCGACACACACACACAATCCCCCTCCCATATTTCTGGCCTTTCTCCTTCTCTCCCCTCCTTCCCATACCTCACGCACACACACACACACACACACATATATTTCTGGCTTCTCTCCTTCTCTCCCCTCCTTCCCATACCTCTCTCTCTCACAACACACACACACACACACCCTCGACCCTCACCCCCCACAACACAATCTCCCCTACCCTTTCCCCTCTACCTTCACCCCCCCCCCACGATACAACCCCCCTACCCTCACCCCCCCCCCCTTGGGCACGAATCCCCCCTCCCTGGGTACATAATTCCCTTCCTTCATGGTAACTGTTGCTTACATAGATTTCCTGGACTGTAATACCACCTAAAGTTTACTGTTACACACTTTCTCCTTCTCCTTCTCCTCCTTTAAATATTGCCACAAAACAACAACAACAACAACAACACCTATATTGCCACAAAACAACAACAACAACACCTATATGGATGGAGCTTGTTTCGTGGTATAGTCAGGAGGAATCAGAAGTCTCCAATGATATCATACACGAACAAAAATAATGGTGTTCTGTTAGAGTGCATTGATTCCTCCAAAGTATGCCAAGAAACCGGACCATATGAACAAAAATAATGGTGTTCTGTTGCTTGGAATAGTTTGGAGGAATCGGTTGCTCCAGATTTACCAACACTGCACTTCCACCTTAATTAAGACAGTGTTCAGAGTCTGTTCAGTACATATCTCAATTATTATTATTATTATTATTATTATTATTATTATTATCATTATTATTATTATTATTATTATTATTATCATTATTATTATTATTATTATCATTATTATTATTATTATTATTATCATTATTATTATTATTATCGTTATTATTATTATTATTGTTATTATTATTTTTATTATTATTATTATGTTATACGCTATACACATCCTTTCAACAACACCTTATAATTATAAAGACGTATACGGTTGTTATAGATTACAAAGAATTATACAAAACAAAAAACAAAATACAAAGGATCGATCGTCAAACAGCAACACATCTGCCGGTCCTTGCGAGGCCGTTCGATTATAAAAACTATCCTTAAAAAATAGGATGAAACTAGGATGAAATAAAACTAGGATGAATGTAGAGTCTAGTGAAGTTAATGAGGGAAGGAGGATGGAAATGATTTAGTAACCTCATCTCGTCTCGTAATGTGTGTGTGTGTGTGTGTGTGTGTGTGTACGGTAACCTCATGATATCTATCCACATTTTCTGTCTCGTCTCGTCTCGTAATGTGTGTGTGTGTGTGTGTGTGTGTGTGTGTGTGTGTGTGTGTGTGTGTGTGTGTGTGTGTTAGGGGCAGATGAACAAAATACACTGTAGGATGGATATGAAGCGTAAAGAGTTCCCTATTATTATTATTATTATTATTATTAGGCGTTGAGTACATTATATTATTATTATTAATATTATTATTATTATTAGGTGTTGAGTACATTATATTATTATTATTATTATTATTATTATTATTATTATTATCATCATTAATGTTTGTGTTGTTTTTGTTACAGATGAGCGGAGTAGGATGGATGTGAGGCGGTATGAGTTACGGTGGACACACCACCAGTCCACTGTGGTGGCCGAGGTGGGCTCTCTATACCGTGACGCCGCCCTTGTCGACGTCACCCTGGCTTGTGAGGACCAGAGAACCTACCAGGCACACAAACTCGTCCTCTCAGCTTGCTCACAGTACTTCCAGGTGAGTGATTTTGACCTGATCTGACCTGACTACTTAACCTTTTTATACCTTACATTAACTAACCTAACCTTACCTTTCTATACCATACTTTACCTGACCTTACCTAACCTAACCTTACCTTTCTATACCATACCTTACCTAACCTAATCTAACCTAACCTTACCTTTCTATACCATACCTTACCTTACCTAACCTAACCTAACATTACCTTTCTATACCATACTTTACCTTACCTAACCTAACCTAACCTTACCTTTCTATATCATACCTTACCTTACCTAACCTAACCTAACCATACCTTTCTTTACCATACCTTACCTAACCTAACCTAACCTAACCTTACCTTTCTATACCTTACCTAACCTAACCTAACCTAACCTAACCTAACCTAACCTAACCTAACCTAACCTTACCTTTCTATACCATACCTTACCTAACCTAAGCTAAGCTAATCTAACCTTACCTTTCTTTCCCATACCTTACCTAACCTAACCTACCAGGCACACAAACTCGTCCTCTCAGCTTGCTCACATTACTTCCATGGAGGTGAGGTAATTTGACCTGATCTGACCTCACTTGACCTGATTACCCTACAGTGCCTTACCTAACCAAACTACTTTACCCGATCTAACCTAACTTGCCAAACACACACACACACACACACACACAATGGAGAAAGACAAGAGAGAAGGGACAACACACACACACACACACACACACACACACACACACACACACACACACACACAATGGAGAAAGACAAGATAGAAGGAACAACAAGCCAAACACACACACACACACACACACACACACAATGGAGAAAGACAAGAGAGAAAGGGACAACAAGCCATACAAACACACACACACACACACACACACACACACACACACACACACACACACACACACACACACACACACACACAATGGAGAAAGACAAGAGAGAAAGGGACAACAAGCCAAACACACACACACACACACACACACACACACACACACACACACACACACACACACACACACACACACACACACACACACACACACACACACACACACACACACACACACACACAGTGGAGAAAGACAAGAGAGAAAGGGACAAGAAGCCTAAAGTAAATAGAAGGCTATAGGAGGGAGGGAGGGACAGAAAAGAACAATATATTACTTTGAAAGAAAGATGCTTGGATCCGAAGGGGCGCCAAGGATGACCTACAGAATGTGACGATGTGACTATCTGAAGGGGTTAATTTGTGTTTATATCTACATGGGAATTACTGGAGAACTACTGAATCTGGAGGCAACTGAATCCTCCAAACTATTTATTCCAAGCAACAGAACATTATTATTATTTTTTATTTTTTATTTTTTTTTTCATTTTTTTTTTTTTTTTCATTTTTTTTTTTTTTTTCATTTGGTGCTACATGTTTCCTGGTGGTATACTTTGGAGGAATCAAGGCACTCCAATGTAACAAAAGTGAATTACTCCCTTAAGGTGATAATTCTTTTTTGGTACATTGGAGTGCCTTGATTCCTCCAAAGTATGCCAGGAAACATGACCAGAAGAGCAAAAAATAATGGTGTTCTGTTGCTTGGAATAGTTTGGAGGATTCAGTTGCTCCAGATTTACCAATACAAAACTTCCCCCTTAATTAAAAGACCCTGTGGTGATCGTGTTGTATGAGAATAATTGGAGGCTTCTGATTCCTCCTCCTGACTATGCCACGAAACAAGCATATAGATCGTGTTTTAGAGGCAATATTAATTTTGAAGGACTCGTTTCTCTCTCATTTTTTTTCCGAGTATATCACAGGGTCCTTAATTAAGATATTCACGCCCCTTCGGACCCGAGCCACTTACTCCCTTTCTCTTCTCGCGGCGTTTTTTCTTCCTCTTCAATTCATCCTACCTCCTGTTGTTTTAGCTTTATCCTATCCTATCACATCCTTATCACATCCTATCACATCTTTATCATATCCTTAACACATCCTTATCACATCCTATCACATATCCTATCACATCCTTATCGCATTCTTATCACATTCTATCCCATCCTATCCCATCCTTTTCACATTCTATCACATCCTTATCACATTCTATCACATCCTTATCACATCCTATCTTCAGCGAATCCTTTATCCTAACAGTTTTTATTTTTCTTCCTTTTTATTTTTTTCACATCCTCCTCCTTTATTTCAATTCATCCTAGTTCCTGTCATTACTTCATCCTTCAGCGAATCCTTTATCCTAACAGACTTTTTTCCCTTCCTTTAATTTCTTCACATCTTCCTCCTTTACTTCAATAGATCCATCCTAACTCACCGTCTATCCTTCATCCTTATCTCATCCTATCAATCCTGGCTTCAACAAATCCTTCATCCCAACAGACCTTCTTCTCCCCTTCCTTCCTGCCCCCAATTTTACTTCAATTCATCCTAACTTCTATCTAACCTTCATCCTTATCTCACCCTTCAGCAAATCCTTCATCCTATCAGACCTTCCTTCCTCTTCTCCCCTCCTCCTTTACATCAATTGATCCATCCTAACTCCTATCATACCTTCATCCTTTCAATCATCCATCCTAAACCCTATCATACCTTCATCCTACTCTCATCCTGTCTTTCCTACATAACAACATCCTGTCTTTAACTCCTATCATACCTTCATCCTTTCAATTCATCCATCCTAACTTCTACTATACCTTCATCCTTTCAATTGATCCATCCTAACTGCTATCATACCTTCATCCTTTCAATCATCCATCCTAACTGCTATCATACCTTCATCCTTATCTCATCCTTCAGCGAATCCTTCATCCTAACAGACCTTCCATTCCTATCATACCTTCATCTTTATCTCATCCATCCTAACTGCTATCATACCTTCATCCTTTCAATCATCCATCCTATCTCCTATATACATACCTTCATCCCTTTCATTTGATCCATCCTATCTCCTATATACATACCTTCATCCTTTATTATTAATCCATCCTAACTGCTATCATACCTTCATCCTTATCTCATCCTGTCTTTCCTACATAATAACAACATATTTATTCATCACATCTGATAAGTGTGTTTACGATCCCATGTTCTTTGCTGACGTCAATCACACTTGTTGTTTGTTGTTTTTGCTGCTCTTGAACATGTAAACAACAACAACAACAACAACAACAACAATAACCAAAACAACATCAGACTATTATTTATTGATATGCATTATTTCTCACTCTTCATTTTCCTTTATATTTATTTATTTATTTATTTATTTTTGTATCAAAGGGATGTACGACTGAATTACAAAAAAAATGAAAATATAAAAAACGAGTTTCAATAATATTCATCCATAAACAATTATTAAAAAAAACAACAACAACAACAACAACATTACTTTCAAATAATTATAATCTGTCAACAAGTGTCTGTCTGTATGTGTGTCTTAATGATTTAATATGATATAATTAATGGGACAAAATTAATATATCCTATGCCTGAGTTCAGTGTTGGTAAATCTGGAGCAACTGATTCCTCCCAACTATTTCCAAGCAACAGACCACCATTATTATTTTTGTTCATCTGGTCCTGTTTCCTGGCATATTTTGGAGGAATCAAGATGCTCTGATGAACCAAAAGTAGTCCATCCCCATAATTAAGGACCCTGTGATGTAGTAAGAATATTGGAGATTAAATGAGTCCTTTAAATATTGCCACGAAACACACACACACACACACACACAAACACACACACACACCTATAGAGAAGGAGCCTGTTTCGTGGCATAGTCAGGAGGAATCAGAAGCCACCAAGTCTCATACACGATCACAGGGTCCTTAAGGGGGTGCGGGAATAGGGGTACAGGCTTGGAGGGGGATGGGTTAGGGGGTGCGGGAGTAGGGGGGCAGGCTTGGAGGAGGGGGGGGTTAGGGGGGGTGCGGGAATAGGGGACAGGCTTTCTACCCACCCCAAGCCTGTCCCCCTATTCCCACACACCCCCAGTCGTCCCCCCCTCCCAAAACCTGTCCCCTAATCACGCACCCCCTTAAGTGGAGAAGTGGTGAATTTTTATAAGGGGCTACTGATTCCTCCAAACTATGCCAGGAAACACACAGACAGACAGATGCCCTCAATGGTACGGTACTATAAATTGGGGATCTGTTGTTTCGTGGCATAGTTTGGGGGATTAGTGAGACCTTCCTGCAATTCACCTACAAAAGAATCTCCCTGTAACGCTAGATGATTTTATACGGCAAGAGAACACACACACACACACACACACACATAAACATAAACACGAGAGATATATGGCAAGAGAAAAAACACACACACAAACACGAGAGATACTGTATACGACAAGAGAAGACACACACACACACACACACGAGAGAGAGAGAGATATACGACAAGAGAACACACACACACACACACACACACACACACACACACACACACACACACACAAACACGAGAGATATATACGGCAAGAGAACACACACACACACACACACACAAACACGAGAGAGAGATATATATACATTCTACAGACGACGCAGAACAGAACAAGAACAACAGAGAAATAATTACAGTAATTTTTTTTTATATATATAATAGTTCAATATATATATAGGCCGAATAGTTAAGCTCCATAATGATAAGCATCCAAGTCTTGTTTAAGGGGATAATTCGTTTTTGTTACATTGGAGTGCCTTGATCCCTCCAGTGTATGCTAGGAAACAGGACCAGAAGAGCAAAAATAATGGTGTTCTGTTGCTTGGAATAGTTTGGAGGAATGATTTGCTCCAGATTTACCACCCAACACTAAAACCCTGTGATGTAGTAAAAAAATTGGAGGTATATATAAATGAGTCCTTCAAACCATGCCACGAAACACCATCTATAAGGGAAGAAGGAGCTAGTTTGTTTCGTGCATGGCAAAGTCAGGAGGAATCAGAAGTCACCAATTTTCATATTATACACGACGATCACAGGGTCCTTAATTTACGGGTGATTTTCTTGTTGGCAAATTGGAAAGTTACTGATTCCTCCCAACAACTATACCAGAAAATAAATAAATAAATATAAAGGAAAATGAAGAGTGAGAAATAATGCATATCAATAAATAATAGTCTGATGTTGTTTTGGTTATTGTTGTTGTTGTTGTTGTTTACATGTCTCAATGGTACTGTTGTTTCCTGTTGCTTCCTGGCATAGTTTGGAGGAATTTGTTTAGTGGTATCATAGTTTGGAGGAATCATCATCATAGACTTTCCAATTCACCAACCAAATAATCTTCCCTCAAGGTGTCTCTGTGATGTGGTCGAAATATTTGAAGTTACTGCATTCCTCCAAACTATGGCAGGAAACGAACGACCCTGCTGTCTGTACTGTGAGGCAACGTGTTTCTTGCTGCAGTTTGGTGGAATCGGTAAACACCAATTTTTATAGCGACACACAGTTAGTTGCTCCTGATTTACCAACAGAAGGAGGGAAGGAGGGAAAGGAGGGAAGGAAAGAATATTGGAAATGAGGGGTGGAAGGAAATAGGGATGGGTGGATGGAGAAAAGATAATAATAATAATAATAATAATAATAATAATAATAATAATAATAATAATAATGATGATGATGATTTTGATGCTGATGGTAATGTAAAGTAGATATATATATATATAAAAGAAGACTGTGTAATAAGGCCAGAAAAATCTTATAAATTAAAATGGTGAGGGAAGCAGAGTGCAGTGACTAAAGGCCGCATCACACGGTCGCCCTTTACCTGCGACATTGTGTTCTGCGACACTTTTTCGACGACATGTCACGGGAAATAATAGCAAACTGCAAAATCTCAAGAAAGACAACAACAACCGACGACGCCACGCGGGCGGCGGGACAACACAAACACTCTCAGGCACAAAAGCTAAATAATATCATGAATTTCTGGATACATTCCTTTCAAAGTATCTGCTATTGGCCGATACAACTCTCTCTTTAGATTTTTCTTGCTATAATTTGGATGGGAGGTTTTCCACATTGGTGGCTGGTGCCGTACCAAGTGTGTGTTTCACCTGTCTTCCTCATGTAAGTGGGTTTGGACCAGGCGGCAGGCGAGAGCAGAATGTAAACAAACTCCGAAATCAAATCAATGTTCCATGCTCATATTTACCAGTTAAATTTGGTGTATATACCGGTAATATATAAGATCTAGGAATACAATTTCAATATTCAAATAATGATACCTAAAACAACTTAAATTATAATATGCCATAATAATATATTCAATACAGTATTATTCACTATAGACTTTCAACGACTTTTTCCCTGTCTCAGGAAATCCGCGACAGTTTTCGATAGTTTCCGTTTACACCTCGTCGCCCGAAATCTCCCGTTTCTCGCGACATGTCGTCGAAAATAGTGTCTCAGGACACGATGTCGCAGGAAAAAGTGCCCGTGTGATACCCTCTTTAGTACACTGTTGGTAAATCTGGAGCAAATGATTCCTCCAAACTATTCCAAGTAATAGGCTACCGTTATTTTTGTTAACCTGGTTCTGTTTCCTGACATACTTTGGAGGAATCAAAATACTCCAATGTACCAAAAGTATACCGTACTATCTATCCCCCTAAGCACAAATGGGAGGGGGGGAAGGGGGAACAAAGAGGAAAAGGAGGGACAGGTGAAGAAAAGAGGAAAGGGAATGGCTTATCGGGTCCGAAGGGGTACACGTTGCAAGATGTAATTATCGAACTAAGGCAGTGAAAAATAATAAATAAATAAAACATGTGTTATTAAAGGGTAAACAAATATCTTTCTATCATTAAGGGACCCTGTGATGTAGTCAGAAAAATTGAAGATAAATGAGTCCTTCAAATATTGCCACGAAACACACACACACACCTATATGGAAGGAGCTTGTTTCGTGGCATGGTCAGGAGGAATAGGAAGCCTCTAATTTCCATACACGATAACAGGGTCCTTAAGGGAGGAATCTATTGTTGGGATAGATGGGATAATGATTCCTCCAAATTACACCACGAAACAGATCCCCTATTAGTAACACTGGAGTCGTCTGTTTCGTGGTATAGTTTGGAGGACTCAGCAGCCCTCCAATAATAATACCATCAAGATAGTCCTCCATTAAGGGGGGGTAATTCACTTTGTTACATTGGAGTGCCTTGATTCCTCCAAAGTATGCCAGGAAACGGGACCAGATGAACAAAAATAATGGTGTTCTGTTGCTTGGAATAGTTTGGAGGAATCATTTGCTTCAGATTTACCAACAATTTACTTCCCCCTTAATCAAAGGTCTGTTTCTCTCGACACCTTAGCCTATAAATATGAGTAAATAAATGTACAGTCGTCAGTATAAATTCGCGTTCATCTCACGTAGAGTCGTCAGCAGAAATTAGCGCCCATTCAGCTCGAGTTGAGATGGGCCTGGAGATCTGGTAACACTGTATGAAAGTTGAAAAGTTTGATTTAAGGGGAGTAACCTGATGTGAACAAATTGGAGCACATGTAGCCCTCCAAACTCTGTCATAAAACACATCTTTGTTGTCTCATTGGGAGGGATTTTGTTTCCTGGCATAGTTTGGTGGAATCAGAACCTCCTTATTTCCGACAGCAGGTTACTCCCCTTAAATGGCTAATGATATTCAGTATTATGCATTTAATCCATATTTGTCAACTTTCATATTGTGTGTTAGCAGATTACCAGACTCTTCTCACTCGAGCTGAATGGCACGAATTTCTGCTGCCGACTATACTTGATAATGATAATATGACCAGATAGTTGCATTCTGAACCAGTTTATATCCTAACAACATGTGTAATTTATCATAATTATGTGACGTATATATATCTGTCATCCCTGCATTCAAATTGTGTTAGAACATCAGTATAGCTTATGCATACTGTACAGTCACAGTCAAATATCCACCAACACTTTCCTTCCATCGTGCAAATAAATCAGTATCATATCAAAATATAATCACACAACAACACCTTATGTCAACTCGACGCCCTCAATTATTATTATGAGGTGCTGCAAAATCATATATGAGATGTTCTTTATTACCAAGATATTTACTACGATGGAAGGAAAGTGTTGGTGGATATTTGATTGTGGCTGTACGTAGGTGGAAATGAAGCGAACATATGCTGCCGACTGTACAAGTAAAGAGTATATGAATAAACCCATCTTCATCACCCTATGTGAATGAATGAAAGTGTTGGTAAGGCAAAAACAAATATTTTTTTTCTTTCTTACAGAGTCTTCCAGAGAGTGTTAATTAATGAAGAGTAAACAAATGTCTTTTTTATTATTATTATTCCTATTATTATTATTCTCATTCTTCTTTTTCTATAGAGTCTCTTCTATCGACACTCTGCAGTATATAAATGATTAAATGTTTCTAAAATATAAACAAATATATATTTTTTTCTTGTAGGGTCTGTTCTCTCGACACCCTACAATATATAAGTGATTAAATGTTGCTAAAATATTAACAATTATTTTTGTTATCATTTTTCAGGGTCTGTTCTCTCGACACCCAGCACACCAACACCCCATCATCTTCCTCAAGGATGTGAGTGGGGATGAGTGCGAGGCTTTGCTCACATACATGTACCGGGGCGAGGTGTCTGTCAGCCATGACCAGATACACCGCATACTCCGTGTCGCCAACTCCCTCCAGGTAACTAATAGTACCAGGTCAGGTCAGGTCAGGTCAGGTTGGATTGGGTTAAAATAGGGTAGGGTAGGTAAGGTTAGGTTAGGTTGGGTTAAGATAGGTAGGGTAGGTTAGGTTAGGTTAGGTTAGATTTGGTTTGGGTAGGGTTAGGTTAGGTTAGGTTAGATTAGGTTTGGGTAAGGTTAAGTTATGTTAGATAAGGTTTGGGTAAGGTAAAGTAAGGTTAGGTTAGGTTAGGTTAGCTCAGGTAGGTCATGTCAGGTTAGGTCAGGCTAGGTTAGGTTACGTTAGGATAATAATAACTTTCAGACTATCAGTATATATTCACAGCTGATGTCTATATTATCTTACTGTCCTTCCAGATATCTTAGATTAGTATTATATTAGTTAAATTTTCCATTGGTTATCATTAGTGTGTGTGTGTGTGTGTGTGTGTGTGTGTGTGTGTGTGTGTGTGTGTGTGTGTGTGTGTGTGTGTGTGTTATGTGTGTGTGTGTGTGTGTGTGTGTGTGTGTGTGTGTGTGTGTGTGTGTGTGTGTGTGTGTGTGTGTGTGTGTGTGTGTGTGTGTGTGTGTTTATTTATTAATTTATTTATTGAAGATTTACAGGTACCAGTCGACTGAACGTGTCACCAACTTTATTACTGTTATTATTATTATTATTATTATTATTTTATCTTTTTTTCTTGCAGGTATATCTTTACATGTTCTTTTTCTATTTTATTGTACACACACTCTAGAAACCATGGATACACCTTCTCTTATAAAATTATATACATACGGTATTTTAATTAATGAAATGTTCCATATAATAATTACTTCCAGGTTATACTGTATCATCAGTCTCTCTATATCAACAACAATCTTTTTACATTACATATATATTTAAAGACACTGGACATATGCTTCGTGCCCCAGTTCCCGAGGTCTACTGTCCATCCATTATCAATAATTATTTAACTAACACACATACACGTCACAACTTCCTAATTTTATTACATTTATATATTTATAATCCTATAATTTCTCCACGAACAAATTATTTAATGCCACAACTTTCCTTTCATATTTCATTTATCTATGATCTTATACTTTCTCTACGAATGAATTTACTATTCTATATAATCTCCTGTTGTCCTATTTTATTTCATTATATATCTCCACAAACATTATTATTAATAGACAATAATAATTACCAGTATATTATTTATCTTCATATATATGTTTCGAAATATGTTTACACAGATGCAAACCTTTCTTAACTTGACAGGATTTCATTTAAGTTTTTATTATAATCTCATAACTTCCCCACGAACAACAACAACAACAACAAACAACAACAATAACATTAAAATAAACAGTAATTACCAGTATATTTTTATTTATCTTTATAATTATATGTTTTTGAGTTATATTTACACTTTTCTTGACTTGTCAGGATTTTAGTAGAGATGTAATGAATGAATGAATGAATGCAGAGGAAGTTTGGTGTCACTCATCTGTTTACCATATATATTGCTTTATTAGATTTAAAGGGATACTCTCTCTCTTGTGTGTCTGTGTGAGAGAGAGAGAGAGAGAGAGAGAGAGAGAGAGAGAGAGAGAGAGAGAGAGAGAGAGAGAGAGAGAGAGAGAGAGAGAGTGTGTGTGTGTGTGCTGATGACTACCTCGGTGTATGTATGTATGTATGTATATGTATGTGTGTGTGTATAGTGGATGAACCTTTTTATATGCATTATCTATAGTTCTAAAAGACATCCGAGAGTCCAAATTATAATCATTGAGTTATGGGGGCGGTATGCAAGAATATTCGTGGTACAGTACGATGGCACGGTGGTAATGTCTACTGAGTCATCGTACGGGTACCACGTGGGGCCATAAATGATCGTCAACACCACGGAAGTTCTTGCATAAGGTCCATATAATATACTATGTGTTAAAGAGAATCACACCAGGATCATTAATTTTATATGCAGTGTTCAGTACACACACACACACACACACACACACACACACACACACACACACACACACACACACACACATAACTTTAAAGAAAAATATGATAATTGTGATTTAAAATACGGGACATTACGAGCTTGACTCAATCCTGTAAAGATACAAATAGGTAAGAACAAATAGGTAAGAACATGAAAATGAACAATAAAATGCATATGAAAAATATTTAAACAAACCCCCACAAAGAGGTGAATGGACTTGATCAGGCAACAGCCATTCACCATCAACGATTTTTGGTTGCAACTGTGGCAAACCGGCTATCATCATTATGTCCAGTATGGAATGATTGATCAAGTAGTCAAATACCATGCATAGGAATACGTTAACCTCAAACTAAGATGTCAAACCCAAGATGTCAAAACCAGGATGTAAAAACCAAGATGTCAAAACCAGGATGTCAAAACCAATATGTCAAATCACACACACATCTTTAAACAATAAAAAAAAATATATATAAAAATAAAACACACACACACACACACACACACACACACACACACACACACACACACAAAACCATCGGGTGGACTTGCCTACTGGTGATCGTGTTTGTGGCATTCATTAACTGAGACATTGCTTAGTGAGTGCTACTTAATAATAATGACCGTATTCCTAGTCATTTATCCATCCACTGGTGATGGGGTTTGTGGCATTCTTATAACTAATCATTTTTTTTAAGACCTGATTGGCTGGAAAAATTTTACCGTATTAACCTACCTACCTACAGGGATGTGGTATAACAGTATTGGTAAATCTGGAGTAAATGCTTCCTCCAAACTATTTTAAGCAACAGGCTAGCCACCATTATTTTTGTTCATCTGGTCCTGTTTCCTGGCATACTTTGGAGGAATCAAGGCACTCCAATGTACCAAAAGTGAATTACCACCTTAAGGGGTTACTACATTTTGGGTATATTAAAGTACCTTGATTCCTCCTCCTCCATTGTATGTCAAGAAACAGGACTAGATTATCAAAAGTAATGGTGGTCTGTTGTTGTTGTTGCTTGGAATAGTTTGGAGGAATCATTTACTACTCCAGATTTACCACCAACACTGCATGTACTATCCCCGTCATGTAGGCAGAAAATTGGAGGTTAGGGAGTCCTTCAAACACTGCCACGAAACACCACCTATATTGCAGGAGCTTGTTTCGTGGCATAGTCAGGAGGAATGAGAAGCCATAAAGTGTTACACACAATGACATGGTCCTTAACAAAAAGTGTTGTGTTGGAGTATTATGTTGGTTTGACTAGGAATGTTGGTCTTAGGTGTGTACATGTTGTTGTTTCAGGTGCGAGGTTTGGCAGACATGGAGCCTTCATCCTCACGGCCTTCTTCCCCCGCTGGGGAGAGGTCCGGCAACTGTCCTTCCCCCTCACCCTCCCCTAGTACAGGTCCCCCCACCAAGTGTGCCACCCCAACTAGTGAGCCCCATTCCCCCAACCCTCCCCCATTGGTCAACCCCACACTGCCTTCTATAGGGAGTTCTGTCCACCCAGTACTCCCCCCGCCCCCAAGCGCCTCAGAACCCCCTCCAGTACGCCACCCCTCCATGGCTGCGGCGGCGGCGGCGGCAGCAGCAGCGGCAGCGGTGGCCGCAAGACCCCCACCAGGCCCCCCACATCCCCACCTCCCCCCGGATTACCCCCACCCCTACTCCTTGATACCCCACCGTGCATACGACCTCTCAGCATCTGGCCCCTCTCTCTTGTCTATCAGCGAGCCCGAGGTCAGCAGAGACGAAATCACAAAATGCCCAACCAGTACATTAGCAAGATCACCTTACCCCCCACCACAGCTGGTAAGAGTTATTCCTTCACTACAACTTCACACAACTCAAGTGTTTCTTCTGCCTCTACTGTCCTCCTCCTCCCCCCCCCCCCCTCCTCCTCTCTCCTTCAAGTATACAGATGGTAAGGCCTTATACTACACTCGTCCTCAAACGTTTTATCTTCTATTATCTCCTCATCTTCAATTACAGCTGGTAAGAGTTTGTATTCCACTTCACCTCAAAATGTTCTACCTCTTTTAAATTCGTCCCCTTCAGACACACACACACACACACACTTGGTAAGAATATGACCTACAGCTTCTATTCTCCTGCTGGTGTTCAATCACAGCTGTTAAGAATTTGTGCTGCAGTCAGTCAAGCACAAACATCTCCTCTACTAACTTCACAGCTGGTGAGAATTTGTTACAGTCGGCCTCACATGTTTCTCCTTTTTATCTTCTTGTCCTTCAATGAAATAATGTGCTGGTTTTCCTTGCAGTTTATATACGACACTGTACACTAACTAGATGCAAGTTGTAATATTGCCATACATTAAAGTAAAATAACATTAGGGTTTGTTTATATGGGTAAGCTGTTAATTATTATCTGCAAGGAGGCTACACAGTTCTATATACAATGTCCTGAACTGTGCTGAGAAAGGTGATCACAACTTTTATGTTCTTTCCCACAAGAATTCAACACACACTGTTGTTTTCGAGGGTTTACAACACAGAGAAAATGAAAGACTACGTAACTGCAATACAACATTATTAATTGGTTTGTTGTTTTGGAATGTAAGACTACGTAACTACAATACAACATTATTTGTTAGGTTTGTTGTTTTGCTAATCACCGAGTCACTTGGTAGACCATTCACTGCAGTACTTCCACAATAATTACCTCTCTTTTCATATAGCCTGTGTAAGAATTCATGTGGCCAACCTTACAGTCTGAGTATATATAGGGCAGATAAACGATTTCCTTGAGGGAACATGTGTGAACTGAAGAAGAGAAGGCCAGGGCTCTTAAACTTCAAATGAGGGAAAGTACACATAAATTATAACTAACAAACAGTGCTCAGAAAAATGTAAATCAAACTGTTACACTGTCAGGGAGTAATGTACAGTACACAATATATATGCACATTAATGGGAGATCCTGTTTTTAAGAGTAAATTGGTGGGCTACTGAGTCCTCCAAACTATGCCAGGAAACAGATCCCTCATTAAGGTAACATCAAGGTTATCTGTTTCCTGTCATAGTTTGGAAGAATCACAGACCTTGCAATTCACCAAAAAGAGAATTTACTCTTAACTGGGACCAAGCAAGGTGATGTCTGGTAGTTCCTAAAATATGGTATGGTATTAAGGGACCCTGTGATGTAGTCAGAAAATTGGTGTTAAGTGAGTCCTTCAAATTATGCCACGAAACACCACTTATATGGAAGTAGCGTGTTTTGTGGTATAGTCAGGAGGAATCAGAAGTCTTCAATATTCATACACAATTATAGGGTCCTTAAAACACAGTAGCCACCATAATTACATCCTCAACCACATGATACATTGACCATTATCAACTACAAACAGTCATAAATTGTTACATGGAAAATTATATATACAGTAAGCCAGCCACTCATTATGACCATAATTGTACCACAAAAACAAAAAATTTACTCCTTCACTGTTACTTCACTTCATGTTACATTGATTCTTCATGTACCTGATTTACCATGATGTTAGCCTATAGGGGTAATACACTTTTGGTACATTAGAGCTCCTTCATTCCTCCAAAGTATGCTAGAAACTGGGCCAGATTAACCAATAATAATGGTGGCCTGTTGCCTGGAATAGTTTGGAAGAATCAGTTGCTTCAGATTTATCACCACAACTATACTGTCCCTTTAATTTACTGAGATTGTATCCGATATACAGTACAATGATACTGAGGAAATCCAGATGCCTGCAGCTTGTTCTTGATCTCTGATTAATTAAGTGTGAAAGATCTAATGTTCCCCCCAAATATATTATGATGCTTGTTGGGTAGGCCTATGGTACATGATCTATCTATCTATCTATCTATCTATAGCTCCGACGCCTTGTTCCCTCTGGGAACTTCCCCCAAGGGAGTGGCCACGGCAGAAGAGTCTCCAGTTTTCCCTGTTCCAGCACTCCCTCCTTACTTGGTCAAGCCTTCCTCTACCCCTTATGTTTCTCTCCCTCATGTACTCTTCCACTCTATTTTCCCATCTGACCGGTGGTACATGATGACTAATGTAATAGGTTCATAAGATCTACTGTCCCAAAAATATAGAATGATGGTGTTTGTTGGGTTCCATACAACTTTATAATTAATAAGTTGGTACCTCTTGCTTGCCTTCCAGCGAGTAAAACCAGACCTTGGTGGGAACAGTTGGGACAGCACCGTGGGTATGGGTGATGTGTCCCCCTTGCCACATCTAGGTGAACCCCCCAGACACCCTTACCTTCCACCGGGCATATTTGGTACTTTTCTTCAACATGATCATGGCTCAGCGACAAGCTCTCAACCTTATGGGGTAAGTATGCAACTCTGTGATTGATTGATTGATTGATTGGTTAAAAAAATACTAATGCCAGTGCAACAGCAAAGGTGATATAAAAAGAGTAAAATAAAAATCAAGGATAAGGAACTTGTTTTGAGGAAGAACAAGGAAAGGTGGAGATAAATGATGTCCATACAGTTTTTACCTCAAAACGAAGAAGGTGTAATGTAACAACCCTTTAATTAAAGTATAGTATGGTACTGCCATCCATGTTGCAGTAGTATTGGAGGGAAAAGATCATTCAGTTAAAACTAAATTCTTCAATATTCTAGTCAGTTTTCAATAATAATAATAATACTGTCATAATAAGACAAAATAATCAATACCATATTACTGTATTACATTTGACTTTGTTGTTAGTGATAAAAGAGGTTATCACAGAAATTTATCCCATTGGCACTGCAGAGAATGTTCCCTATCAGCGACCCCCTGCGGAGGCTAGATCGGCTCAACACTCACAGTGGCAACGACACTCGCATCCACAAGTGTCAGTATTGTTCCCGCAAGTTCAAAAGGAAGGATCACCTCAAGACGCACGTCCGCATCCACACCGGAGAGCGGCCATACAAGTGCAAAATATGTGGCAGGGGGTTTATCCAGAGTCAACAGGTAAGATGAAGTGGTCATTTGGAAAGAGTATGGTACATGTTGTGGTTTTATAAGCAGGTGAGATATAGTGGTCATTTGGAGACAGTATGGTATTGTTGTTGTGGTATTATAAGCCTTGGTACTTTACAAATTAACTGCAGTATATAACCTTTAACTCTTCACTGACTAATGATATAAGCTCTAACATTTCACTAACTAATTATATAGGCTTTAACATTTTATTATAATTATATTTTGTTCTAGTTTTGAAGTTCCTTTGCTGTGAACTTAAGTGTCCCACAATATTCAGCTTTGCACCATATTGCTTAATAATTTAATGGTAGTACAAAGGCACACAGCTTTTGGACTATTCTTGGGTCAGTAGATGAGATGATGTTAATGGTTTTCAAAAATAAAAGAGTAAGTGTAAAGCTAATGAGGCTAGGCCTATGTATGGATGGAAGATATAAGGCATAAACCTCTGGTGGTATACAGTAAAATTTCAGAGGTGTACAAAGAAAAATTAGCCTGGAGACTCATCTGTCATGAGCCAGCAATGTTGTGGGAGTTCCCAGAAAGGAGATGAGGTTGTAAAGTAGAGAAAAGAAAACTGTGCTGGGCCAGAAGGGAGACAGAGAGGAGGGACAACAAGTTAAAAGGAAAAAGAGGAAAAGAAGGATAATAGATGAGAAGAAAGTGAGCAGCTTGGGTCTGAAGGGGCACTAATACCCTTACAGTACTGTATTGACCACATCCTAGCAGGAATTACCCACCCACAGGCTCCCAGAAAGGAGAAAGGTGTTCATTTACTAATTATTCTGCTGCCCTAACAAAAATTCTTTCATTGTAGAGGAAAGTGGAGAGATTTCTGCCTTCATCTTAAATGCTATGCAGCATAAGCCTTTGATGAGAGCAAATAAATTGAAATTCTAATAACATTCATCCCTTTTCTGCCATCACTCATTCATATTTACTATACACTGTGTACAGTACAGTACCTTATATTTTTATCTATTTTGAGTCGGGGGTATTGATCTTATAGCCTGGTGTTTATTGAAATGATAGCTATATTAGTGTTTGAAATAATTTAATAATAAAGATGTTATTTACATAAAGCTGTTAACATTGCAGGTAAAAATCCACATGAAGGTACACGTGCGGGAGGACTCGTCGGGTGTGGGTGCCCCGTCAGCCTTGGGTCCCGGGGGAGGTGGAGGGAGTGGGTTGGCCTCTCTCTATCCGGAACTCGGCGCGCACTACGGTGAACAACACGGACTGGGCGGCCCTCACAGCGATCCCCACACGGACCTGGACCAGTCCACCGACAACAATCCACCCGATAACGACTCCGATAATGAGTGCAGCTCGGAGATAGCGGAGATGGACTACGAGACGCGGCTGCAGCAGGAGGGCGGCAGCGGGCGCACTCCTCCGGCCTCAAACCTCTCTGGAGGGATAGGCGAGCAGAAGACCCCGTCCCCAGAGTCCCCCAGCGCTCACATGCCCAGGACACAGCCTACACCTCCAGACGACCAGAGTTGTGGTGCCGTGTCTCTGAAGGAATCATATCATATAGGTAGCAATATAAAAAAATGATGGCTAATGTGCTGTGATGATAGAGGCTTTAATTAAGTAACTGTTGGTTATGATAATTGTTTTGTTGCCAAGATGCATTTCCAATCCATCAGAAAAAAATTTTTGGCTTCAGTGTTATTTCCTTCAAAAGCATATTGATGGCAGGAATGATATGATAGCCAAGGCTCAACTGGACGGACAGCTTACCTTTTCAACCCCATGTTCAATATGAATTTACTGCAATAATACAATAGTTGGAATGTTTGCCTAATAGACTTGATATACCCCCCACCCCTTCCCCTCTCTAACCATTGTTACATCAATGATCAAGTGAGTAGTACCAGTGTGTGAGGAAACATGCACCATGGTCTGTGATCTGTTTGTAGATGGATTTTTTTTTTTCTACTTAAACTTGGTACCGTACTCAGTGTGGACTCGTGCGTGCAATATGTAGCATCACTGGAACTCTGGCAAGTTTATTTACAGACTTGGGAGAGTCGAATCAGCCCACTGGGTAGTTCTACTCCACTTGGTTTTTTCATTTCATTGTCTCATTGTTCATATCTTTTATTTTATTTTAGCAGACAATTACTGCTGCTCCCAATTTCTGGTAAGCCATAACTTTACGTGTTGGACATGCTCATAGACTCAGCAAGTGCTTCTCACAGATAGACGTGTACAGAGAAGACCAAACTCCCCTCGTGTAGATAACAATAATACCGCAACATTTCTTACTCCAGATGTCTTCAGAATAGAAATAAGTTTTTAGTTTTTCTCTTAGTCTGTAGTAAAGATTTATTTTATGCTTTTACTTGGTGTGTTGTGGTGTCCACTGGCATTTATGATCCATAATTAAATTAATATATACAGCTCAATGCGATCAGCTTATATTAACTTTGAAACCTCATTAGAGTTACATATCAATGAATGTCTTGAGGAACATGTAAATGATACTGTTCTTCACCGTGGTTGTCCCTTTCTTTCAGCGGTCAATGCAAAAAACTAATACGATCCGGTTTCCCTTTCGTTATCCATCCATAACCCTACACAAACATACTATCTCCTGTTATTTTGCAAAGGGAGTTTGGTTCATCAGTGAGATCCCGTAGTTGAGAGTATAAATAAAAGACTTGAACCCAGTGCCACCTCTTGTTGGTTCGTAAAAGTGATGATAGTGTAATAGGTAACTTTAATCATTATTTGCCAAGTTAGGAAGATAATTTTTTCCACCAAAGAAGGTGTATTTTAATGTCTGAACTTTCGTAACATAAGGTATAGGTTCACCCATTGATTTTTCCATTCCCTTCTCTTCTACAAAGTCAAGTTAGGGGTGAGGCTTAGTTTTGTTTCCCATTTTCAAGTGTGTGTTGCTTGATGGAAGAGGGCTTGTGGTTGATAAAATGAAAAGAGAGACTGGGTAGACAATGCTTTCTTAACAGTACTTAGGACCACAAGCGAGGAAAGCCATGTGGTACGGTAGCCGACAATGAGAACTGATACAATGGCTCCATGCATTGTCTGTGGAACGGGTAAAGAACGACGCAGAGTGAGGAGGAATAATGTTTATTGACGACATTTTGCAGCCTCTGAATGAAAGAAATGGTAGCAAAACATTGTCAGTGAATGTGCCTCCTCATATGGTGTTGTTCTTTACCCATCTTGTCCAGTTCTGTTACAATTCACTGTCTATGGAGCCGTTGTGCCGTTAATTGTGGTCGCTCACCTCACAGCTTTTCTTGCATAGGGTTCATATTCTCAAGCTTGCCTTTTATAATGTGGGATACTGTGTGTTACCCGAACAGACTTCAGCTGCAGACCACAGTACTCCCTCACTGTTTTGTAACTCACAACACAGGGTATATATCCATGCAAGCATACCTCAGTTCAATACACTAATAGTAGTAAATACTGTACAGTACATCATTCTTAAACTCTTACCAAACGGCTCAAGATAAATTTCCTCATGATTTTCTCATTCCAAACTTTTTTCTGTGTGTGTAAAGGGAAGCACCTCTCATATCCAAAGGTTAAAGGGTTATATCTATTAGCCCAAAAACATATAACATACAGGTAAACCTTATGATAGACCTTTCCTTACATTAATGCCCAACAATTTAAAAAGCAGGAAAATTCCTGTCATCCAAGAATTTAATATACTTTACTTAGAGTAATGACAGAACATCTGTCTTCCCATTTCTGTTACATTTGTCTTCTAATGGTGGCAAGTCAAAAATATTCAGTCTAAGGATTCAGGAAGTTTTGCAACATGGAAATTATTCAGAATTGTAAAAGAACGTCTTTAATACCAAACTTCAGACATCTATATTTTTTATCATGTACAATTCTGTACCATACCTACTTAGTGTAGCAAGTTTACCAAGCTTGAATACAGTACATTAGGCCTACTCCTGGTTGCACATAAAACTGTAACTATAAATGCCATTACGTATTAACGGCAATTAATTATCGTCAGTAATTTTCAATGTTCATAATAAGTGTTAGTCTATAATCATACCCATGGAACCACTACACACCAAACATTCAGTAGCTACAGGAAAACTACTTGCATACAGGTATTCTATTATTTATAGAAAATAATAACTTGTACATTTTGATTCTGAAAGCTTTGCTCATATCTGGCACCTGTGGGTGAGATGAAAAGTACGAACATACCAAATTTTTTACTTGCAAAATCTTGCCTCCTAAAAAGACAGCATTTTCTTATAATTTTTGACCATAACTATAATCAATTAGCTCTAGGCTCTGTAGAATGCCATGATATAATACAGGTTCATCACAGTGAGGGAGTGCTGGTACATGAAACATTGTGGATCATTTCACATATCAAATCATGTGAATGAAAGTACATATCATATATCATATCCAAATTAGTAATTCAAGCATATCATACAAACCTCTATAATTTTCTATGGTCACTAGTATCTGTTGATATGTAACCCATTTCTAATGTTACACTTCAGAATTTAAGACAAATTTTGTCCGTACTTCTTTCATTTCGTTAGTGAATGAAATTTTTCTTTTACGAGGTTAGGAACGTAGCTCTGATGTTTTTTGTCGCATGTCATTGCTAATATCTTGTAGTGAGCAGTAGGACTTTCACAGTCAATTAAAGTTCAAACTTACTCTTTAAATTCCAGTAAGCTGTAGAGAAGTCCCACATAAGGACCAAAACTTGTGACGTGTTAGCAGAAAATGCTTTCATCTTTCCAACCATTATGATGTGGATAGTTACCATCGCTGGACACTGTATTATAACTATACTCGGTATTATGCTTCTTAAAAAGAGAGCTTAATATCTCTTATACCAAGTAACAAACATTCAATATCTGTGTTTGTGTCCTACAGTGTTGGCATATTGTACAAATGTTGACATATTGTACCAGTGTTAAAATACTGTATTGTATCAGTGTTGGCATTACTGTACTAGTGTTGAAATACTGTACTAGTGTTGAAATACTGTATTGTACTAGTGTTGACATAGGCTATTGTACCAGTGTTAAAATACTGTACTGTACCAGTGTTGGCATACTGTACTAGTGTTGAAATACTGTACTAGTGTTAACATTACTGTACTAGTGTTGAAATACTGTACTAGTGTTGGCATATTATATCAGTGGTGATATACTGTACTAGTGTTGGCATACTGTATTGTATAGTATTGGTATACTGTAACAAGTGTTGGCATATTGTACTAGAGTTGGTATACTGTATCATTATTAATATACTTGTACCATACTGATGTTGGAATACTGTAACAGTGTTGGGTTTTGCGTTGCCGTGTTGGAATACGTACTGTACCGGGTGTTGGAATAAACTGCTCCCGTGTTGGTGGTGTTGACATATGCTGCTGTACCGGTCCCGTGGTGTGGTTGGTTTGACAATACTGGTGTTGGAATACCGTACATTGACTTGGTGTTGGTATACTGTATGTTGCTGTACAGAGAGTGGTGTGTGTGTGTGTGTGTGTGTCGATCCCGCGCGTAGAGCCTCACCCCGTGTTCTGCCTGCCAACTCGTCCGAGGCGCTGGAGGTGTTATAACCCTTTCAGTGCCAGTGTTGTTTTACATACGTGATTATTTTTGTCAGACTGATGCAAAAAGTCTTCATTCGACCCGAACCGGAGGCCCTCAAAAAGGATGAAAATTACCTCAGTCAACCCATAATGCGATTTAATTAAGCCATGAACGATATCGCTGGCACTCAAGGGGTTACATAATAGACGACTACTGTATGTACCTTTTGGTCACATTCCTTCCCAAGGCTGTGGATCTTTGATACAATGATTGTACTGCATCTCTCAACCACTCATGATTGACTGTTGTTCATTTGTTTAATCTTCTCTCTTTTTGATCAGCTGGAAGTGTAAATCATTATTCTAAAATGTGTGTTATATTTTTGTCATCAATGGTAATATAGCCTGTATTTCTGTAGCTGATGGGAAAGGTCCAGGGCCAATACCTGACTGCATGACACGCAGCTCGTAACAACTGGGCGACAAGACTCGACCAATTACAGACAATGTATACAATATATATATATATCTTAATTGTAGACAAATACCATCCGCTACAAAACAACAGACTATATTTATCAAAGGTTCATGTATTAGTACTGTAGTTGGCAATAAAAAATATTTTCATCTCCAAGTACCAATACAGTTACAGTACTATAATAATTTCTATGGTGTCCAACATTTGTAAATCGTAAGGATAGACAGCACGTGTATTAGTTCAGTGAATTCCGTATATTGTGTCTTTTTAATGCAGGAATCCTTTAAGGAATAATTCAGGTATTACAGTAGAATTCACATAGAAAAAACTTGAGTGAAGCTTACTACTACAGGATTACTCAGCAAGCAAGCAAGCAAGCATACTGCATCACATATCTTGAAGCACTTGTAACACTGTTCTATCATATCATCCAAAAAGGAAGTGCGTTACTCTTATGAATTAGCATATGTACTTCCCTTTACATCTAAGTGTATGGTTTGATGTTTGTTTTCTCATCTGTTCATCTTCATTAATTTAGATTGGTGCTTATTTTGTTTGTTAATTTGGGTACTGACAACTGCCAGCATTTTTTTTCGTTAAGCTACCAAATTGTATCTGAAGATGTTGTACCTTATTTTTATTATTCCATTAATCCTATGTTGAATACTGTTGACATCATACCGGTACCTTAGTAGCTTAATCTTTGTTAACATCATATGATTAATTACTCCTAATGTATCTTTCTTCTTTACCTGTGTCCTCTGCCTAACTCCATTCACTTCTTGATGACTGTTTATATTCAGTTTTGTTTTTTCTCCTCTATACATCTTGTTTGGCCTTGTTTTGTTTACTTTACCTAGTATTGTTTGATTTCATTATCTTGTTGTGTACTGCACTATACCGTAATATAAATAAAATTGTCCTGGTCAAGCTCAACATGACTCCAGCAGTGGTAGTGGCAGGGTTGGCAGGCAGACTCTGTTTATGTTGATATTGGTCTGGGCTGTGATTTAGTGTACAGAAGCGCTGGAGATGGTTAGCTAGGTCAAACGATGTGACAAAGTTTGTCTGGTGGGCAGGATGCTCGGAGGAGACAGAACTGCTTCACTCACCATGTATACGATTGGAACCCCCTCGGCAGGGACCACAGGGCTTCCCCACAGGGCTTCAGTAACAATGACGGTGTGGGTGCGGAGGGCAGACAACTATCAATGGCTCAATATAACTATTTTGCAGATGTGCAAACTTGTAATTACTCTTAGTGTACAATATTAAGTGCAAAGAAATTGATTTAGCCTGTTGTATAAGCTTTAATGCTACCAATCCTCATAGATGTCATTATTACAGTATTTAAGTTTACTGGAAGTCCTGTGCTAAATCAAGGCTGACAGCACAAGCTGTGTAAAGATTCACCTTTCTAACTTTTGTGGTTTTACATAATGTTGATATTTGCATTGCTTCTAGTGTGGGCACATGTTTGTGTTGGCGGTGGTGGCAGGTGAAAGCCTGTGTGGTCCGGCAGCCAGGCTCTGCCCCGGGGGTCCCAATACCCGCCTTCTGGCTACAGGGTCAGGGCTAGTTTTACCTGTATAAATATCAAGACATTGTTAGCTTATATGCTGTTAATGTTGACCTTGATGTAAAACCTATGTTATTTGTACCATTATCTGTGTAAATTATTGTTATTACAAGTAGGTGGCTGTACTAAGATGTGATATGCCATTGGCATAAGGGCAAACTTTGCTCACAACTGTAGCTTCCAGCTGCACAATAAGTATGAATTAGGTGGCAAGATTAGATAATGCACAAAGCAGTGTTAAGACTGAAGTTTGTTAGCCAAAGGTTAGGCATGCATGCCTATTATTAGGGAGCTTTGACCTCTTAATACAGGGTTATGATCACCAGAGTTAGTTAAAAATGAGACTTCTTATTAAATATAATGTGTACTTGAGCAACAAGCCCATTTATACAAACAAATGTTAGTCTGGATATTAAGATATATGATATAGTTTGCCACTGCTTTGACAGTGTCTAATTTTAGTTTTATATCCTGTCACTATTCATGTAGCTACTCTTCTCTTTTCCATGTCTCATTTGGTTCTTGACTCAAATAAGTTTTTGCATGGGAGATGAACAACGAAAGGTGAGCTTATCGTGTAGCTGGCAGCTGTGCTCTTAGCTGTGGCGCTGAGACAGCTACAATTTGTTCAGTTCTGCTTCAACGAGTTGGTATCCTAACCAGGCAGCACTGCCGGTTATTTCACGGCTGCCCACACAAGACTCAGTCTGGCTGGTGCTGTGTCACTCACGCACCATTTATTAAACTAGAACACTTTATTTCTTATTTGACAAAGTGTATTAATTGTTGATATGCACTCAAGGATTCTGTATAATATTGATATCCAAATTTAAATACCTGTATTGATAATTCACTAAAAACTACATTACCATGTTTCTCCTTACCTAAAATAAGGAAGTGTTAGTATATACTGGTATGGCTACATTTCTCAAATAATTGATTGTATCAGTGTTATATATTTTTTCACGTGAATTCGTTATTAGGAAGAGAATATTTCCAGTACAGTACTGTATATTTGTTAGGCTTTTTAGTGATTAGGATGTCTCTGGTAGGACCTTCATCATGTGTGGGCAGCCCGAGCTCATTTTAATAGTGTTTCCACAACATATCAGATATGATCCCTCCTTTTAAACTGCCATCATTTGTAGTTGTTACTCTACGATCCGTTTTCCTTGTAGGTGATAGACAGGGAGGACGAGCCACGGGCGGGCCGCTTGTCACCACAGTGGTTTGGGAGGTCAGATACTATACTGTACTTCTCCTATCATAAATAAGATTAATTAAAAGTATGGGATGCCAATGGAAAATGTAAAAAAATTGAAATGAAAATATGGAGATATAGTTAATTGGATGTGAATACTTCAGTGGAGTCAGAACAAAGTCAGAGGGCCACTTCATCATGATCATCCTTAATACTCCCACCAACAAGTGAGCCAGAGCAGAGTGTGGTGGTGGTGTTTACTGTGGCTGTGTAACAGTACAGTTGTCATCATGTGTTTGCTCTCTGTCAGTGCAAGTAATGGGAAAAGAATGCATGGATGAGGAGGCTTGTGATTATTACTGAACAATTCACATGTTAGTATTTTTTCTAGTCATTGTCAAATTGGATCACTATTTCTATTATGGATTCCACTCCAAAAAGGAAATTTGTAATTGAGGATAATTTATTTTATATATGGTGTAACCATGTAAATTGATAATTCTTGTTTTGAAGATGTACTTGTGGCCAGGGGTCCCCTGTTATTATTGGTATGATATTCATATGGTGTGTGAGCAATGTAACCCATACATATCTCATTAGTTGTAGCCACTACAGGCTACCAAAAAGGCTATCACAACTGACACACAGCAGTGTGACAAAATGATGTTTCATCAGTTATAATATTTAATACTTGTTAGTAGAATAGTTTTAGATTTGCTGTAGATATATTTTTTCATGATACCTTGTATTAGTAACTTAAAAGGTGTGTATATAATGTTATTTATATGTAGAGTATTTGGTACAATGATGAAAGAACATTATTTGCCTTCTGTTACCATATAATACAGCAGGTAAAGAGGATCCAATCCTCTTTTTGATACTTTTTATTATTATTATTATTATTATTATTATTATTATTATTTACAAGTTTTCACATGGCTAGTTTGTATTATACCATACCGCATGGTACTGTTCTTGAAAGTTAGTTTGAAAAGCCAAAGATACTGACCTTACAATGCTTGTATAAAAAATATTATAAGCTGTAGCTAAAACATGTACAAAATGGGAAATGGTGTACAACTGAAGGCGAGTCAGAGCCAGAGTTGGTTAAATATTGCGGGCTCTATAATATTGTAATAGGGTGGAATATTTTCTAGTTTGATAACAATGCCTTCTCAGTTGTGATTCCCTACAAGCATATCAGCAATCAGTTAGATGCCTTTATTTTGAAACACTAGCTAGTTACACGTTGGTAAGCAAAGCATCTAGCACCTCATCATTGACCAGTAAAGCAGGTATTACACTGGCACATTTTCCTCCATCCACTGGTCAGTCTAAGGCTTCCACCATCCTCCAACCTGTCCCAATGTATCCTGAGAACAGGGGATGATGGACAGAGGACGAACGAAATAGTTGCTAGTGTGATAGACCCATAAGTGAGCAATAGGACCATAGACAAGAACATTTGTGGTGTATATAATGGCATGGTATTGGTAGAGTGGCTATGTAGTATGTCTATGGAGTCATTGTACCGGTACCACAACATTGTCAACACTACAAATATTCTTGCCTACGACCCATAGTGTGTATTGTACAGGGTAGAGTGCAGGGGACCCCATTGTGCTTGATTTGCCTGTGATAGACTGGGAATGGTAAAGGGCATCCCTCTGTAGTAGTGAGACCAGCAGTGGGTTTTAAAGACGACGGTCTCTAAACGTATTACACCCCACTGCTGCCACCACCTGCAGACAAAATCAAAACTGGACAGTTTAATGGGATGCTCTTATAGAGTGTTCATGGCTCTGCTGGTATTCTGAAAGCCAGTGGCAAATGGAGAATTAATTTTATGGACTTGTGATGTGTATTTACGAAGATCTAGCTTTAGTCATTTGAATGATTAAAAGAATGAACTTTTTTTTATGTCCCTTTTTCACCAAAGGCCCTTCATTATTCCTGCAGTGTTTGTACCTGGAAAGTATCAAGATTTGTGCATGTGTGTTCCTTTTGTTACCTGTTTGGAGGCCAGTGAGACTGGCTTTGGTACCTGCATGATATAAGAGTGTCGGAAGGGTGTGCCCTTCACAAGTATACACATTGTAATACATTTGCTGTTGATGTTGCATTGTGACAAGCGATGATGGTGACCATGATATAGAAATGATAGGCACATATCATACTGTGTACAGTAGATCTTTTCAAATTGTTAATTATAAACCTTTCAGGCACCAGTGACTCAACAAGTACAGAGCCTCTGGTGTATTTTCTGTGGTAAACTTGACCCCAGCCAACTAATCTGTCCGTGCGAGGTTGTCTTGGCAGATGTGGACATGTTGCCCCTCACCCTGACTGCTCTACATATCCAGATATATAATGTCTAGTTACTCAAATACTTCACTACATGATATTAAAGCACAGGTGATTCCGTATAAGTAAGGACTAATTTGCTTTAAAAAATGTGATAAGTGTATAATAATTGAGCTCTAGTTACATATAGCCAAATTATGAAATTAGATATAAAACAAATTATGTCATACTGTACTTATAAATTAGGTTGGATCGTCAGAGCTGAGGGTAATGTCCACATGAACAATTATAATTTTACGGTTTTGCTGTATGAGAACCTCGTGCGTCCTGACAAGGTCTCGCTCGTGCCCTAACTGTATCTTGTGCCAAAGAGACCCGGGGCCCTTGGCTCAACAGCTGCCCAGCTGTCAAGTGATGTACTCGGCCAGAGGGCACCTCGTTACCCTCACTCCCAAAGTATACTTAACTATGGAGAAATAGAACCGTCCTTTTGGCAATAACTACCCCACTGAAGGATGTGCTCCCAAAGTGGCTGGCCCGGGCAGGGAGGAGGGAAGGTGTGGTGATGCCCTCAGCCAGGGTGAGGGACTCACCTCCAGTGCTACTCAGGCTCACATTTTCTTACACCCTACATATCAATGTCACAAAAAGTGTTTTTTACTGTGTTTGATAAAAGAAAATTAAATTTGTACATCTTTCTGAAGTGGTATATAATTTGTGTTAGTGTTGTGAGCGAGTGAGCATGGCACTGCGTCCCTCACCTGGCCACTGGAGGAGGTGAAGCGCCAGGCCCAGGCGAGACCACTGTCACTCAACATTTCCTCTCTCGTAACACTCTCTCATTTTTAGTACGAGATCAGTGCAATAATTATGACTAGATTACCATACATTTGATTTACCATAATCATGAATTACTGGGCCTGGGGGTGGATGCCACCATTTACATGTTATAGGCCTCTGCTTGCAACAGTTTATCCATAGTTGTTTTATTTCACTTTTATATTTGTAGTGTACCTGCTAGACAGCACATTTCTTGTACAGAGTTTTGCGCATCCCCCATCCAGGCCCTTTGGCCATACAATTCAATACCGCTTCCGTTGACTTCCACAGTGCAGTAGCCTGTAGCCGACTGATCCCCTGCCACCCTCTGGACCACCTCTGTCTGTCTGCTTCCTGTGGCAGTCAGCAAACCTCACTTGACTTGCTGCTCAGTGGAGGAAAGATATGGTACCGCACTCCAATCTTGTACAGTTGAGGACATAAGCACTGTCTCATTTCCTGCTCTTCAATAACTCAGTACTAAATAATCTTTTCCATCTGAAGGAATAATTAATGTATACTATTGTGTTCATAAAGTACACAAACCTACAACTCATAAAGCTTCAAATTCCAACATTTAACGGAGTTGTTGATGGAAGGGCGGTTGTAACAGAACTATTGTCCCTGACTGTGCACCTCCACTCTGCAACAGGAAGCTATTTCAGTACCACTTTCATTCCCTTTACAATTTGGTGCAGGTGATGGCAGGTGGCTGCTGGCTCAGTGCTGGGGTCGGACTGCTACGTACCAATCCACATGCCCATACACACCCGCAGTTGCTGTTATTGTTCAGGTTCCCAAGGCTTGGTTCACATCCTTACTCTGTTGGTTAGGTTCAGCCTATCATATCACGTTTGTAGTCCATTTATCTCAATAAACAACGAAAATGATCTCTTTCTTTATATTGTACCCTTACCTTTTATTGTCAACATGGTTTGTTAAAATAAATTTTTACTCCACAACCACAGCAAGCAGTATATATGTTCCCATTAAATAAAAGAAGTTAAGACAAAGTTAAGAAAGATTGTACAGTTTGTATCACATGTAGGCTAAACAGGCCTATACTGTACTGTAATTGGAGTTTGTGCCTCATAATTTCAAGGGAGCCTTCAACTTTCAGGACTGAATGAAGAAACTGTTTTTAAGTATACCAGTACTACCACATTTATGCTCAAAATTTATGAACACACACATAAGATAAGCAATAATTAATGAATGAATATTTAATATATACTCACTACCTTCTCAGCTTCATAAATTTCTAATGTTTACAATAACTGATGATAGAAAACAGTACTGTATCTATATTTTGCTATATTTCAAGGAAATGTGAAGTTCTATAGGACTGAATCACCTGAACACAAAATACAGTCCTGTAGATAGGCTAGAAGACCAATTAAAAATATCATAAGGTAGTTAACCAGCTTTAAGTTTTCCAAGTTAAGGAAAGTTATTTACAAACATAACTAGAATCTGAGTGAAATTCAAATATACCATATGAGAGTTATATATACTGTATAGGCCTATGGTATATTGTGAGGGCTAGATTATCATCATCTAGGCCTATGCTTCCACAACCAATTTAGGGGAACCACTTCCAAATTTCCAAAAAAGAGGACACTGTGTATGTCGGTGCCTTGGCCATGAATTACACTGTTACCATCGTACACCACCCAACCCCATCTTTATAAACAAAAGTGAATGGGTGTTTGTGTGTGGTTGTCTGTGTGCTAGCATTAAATACAGCCTGAAGGCACAACCAATTCATATTTCATCCTCATTCTTACCAATATCTATGATACGCTAACGTGACAAATATAACCTCCACATAAAAAAATTCATTCTATGTTCTAACAAGATGATGAACAATTAATTTCACATTTTCCTTGGTGATTGCTTCAGCAGTAAGGCATAGAAATCCAAACGCGGAGCAATTCTGTTCTTCAATGCACACAAACAGTTTGTTTGAGGCGACTGTCGAACTTCAAAGAATTACTAAAACCAACTTCGAAATCAGATAGAATGTGGCCAACTTGTGGATTTCCATTATAATTAAAATATGTTGGCAGTTTTATGGCCTTCAGGCCTTTAGTTGTTAGTATGTTAGTACTCAATAATCACTTTTTTAATATATTTTCGGTATATAATTATTTTTTACAAATTTTACCAGACCCCCCAAAAGTATCATCTGGGTTGAGGTTGCACTGGATAGAGGACAGATGGCTCAAAACTGGACATCCAGCTGCCCTAACAACCATCATACAGGCTAGTCATAGGCCTATGGCTGTACCATACAATCCTTCCTTCTTGTGATAAACTTTTACACCAGTTATCAGGAATGAAATTGATAGAGCAACATGGTAATACTGTACAGGTACTGTACTGTATTCCCAGAGCTTGTACAGTAATTTCAGGAAAAGGACTGACAATACTATGGCATATGTAACTATCTATTGTGGTAGTCTTAATAAGGTGAAAATCTACAAAATATCAAAGTCTACAGGAGAAGTGTTTCATAATAATAATATATAATAAAGGAGAGGTGTCATATCATTGTGCAAACAGTATAGTATATACATAAATGCATTAAAAATATAATTAAAACATATATATGCTAAAGATAGCTACTCTGAAATTCAAGGTTGTCTAAGAGAGAAAAATTACTACTGTACTGACAAAATATAACACTTACATGAGATGATCAACACCAGACCTACGCAGAGAACACACAGGAGTGGGAAGATGTAGATGGAACAGAAGATATTGTTCCATGACTCGCAAAACACACTAGACTTATGCATGGTACACACACACACTCACACACCAGACCTATGCATGGTACACACACACACACCAGACCTATGCATGGTACACACACACACTCACACACCAGACCTATGCATGGTACACACACACACACCAGACCTATGCATGGTACACACTCACACACCAGACCTATGCATGGTACACACTCACACACCAGACCTATGCATGGTACACACACACACACCAGACCTATGCATGGTACACACACACACACACACCAGACCTATGCATGGTACACACACACACACCAGACCTATGCATGGTACGTACACACACACAATTATTATTCCATTGTGGGTTTCGTGATACACAAAATCATAAGGTTCGAAGGAAATCATAAGTCTCGAACGAAATAACTACATTAGGAATGAATGCTTCTCAAAGTTCACAAAACACATTCCACCATTTTACACAACACATTCCACCATTTTACACAACTCATTCCACCATATATTTACAACACATTCCACTATATTTCAACATTATTAACACTCAAACACGTCCTTGTTGTAAGTTATTGACGTTCAAGATAATTATTAACACTTGACCCAACACGTGCGTCCACTACAACAACAACTGTCACTTGAACTGTCAGTGTCAATGCAGCAGTAGGGGCCACACACCTAAAGTTTTTTTTTTTTAATGCCCTTTTTTTCGTGTAGGGAATTTTGTATGTTGTCAAAGACCATCGTTGTATTAAACAAGATTATAAAGCCATGTATGTTCATTCACGGAAGAAGCTCCCCTCTCCGAGCATCTCGTTCCAAATCCTGTTCCTGGACGAACTTAATTCATCCATCCATCCTAAGATAAATTATATATAAAAATAGATCTTGATCCATCTTTTCCTTAAAAATCTTTCGTCCTACCTTACCACCCTTCCCTGTCATTCCACCAATTTACAGACAGACATTCTACCAAACACTAATAATATATTCGATCCTGCTTTAGCTCGGCACCCAACCCTTTTATTCTTGCTCAAACTGTACACAAGAATTCACACACACGCTGTTGTTTTAGAGGGTTTACAATATATAGAAAATATAATACTAAGTAACTGCAATACAATAATATTAAGTTTGTTGTTTTGCAGTCACCGAGTCACTTGGTAAACCATTAATTACATTACATAATGACCCATCTATGTAGTCTGTTAGAATTCCTGTCCTATCATACTTTACCTATATAACTCAATACCATTCCACTACTGCATCCTTACCATCCCAAGCACACTGCAACACCCCTACACTTCGAGATAAAGGGCCAATTCCACAGTGTCTTTAGTTTGTTAATAATCCTCACCAACCAACCACACTCGTCAGTCGTAATAATATCCAACAAACTCTGTATCCATATCCACAAAATCTGTCAGGTAATTCCATTAGGATAGTTTCATAGTACAGTAGTCATCAAATTATTCACTCACGAGTCATTTACACAGTTCAGTTTCTTTTGTTAGGGTGCTTGCAAACCAAAACAAACCACTGTGGAATCAACACTAAAACACCTTTGAAATCATGCTAACCTTCACTATAATGGTGCAACTGATCCAATGAATAATCTACTATCAACACAAATTTGGTTAATGAAATAATGTATAGGGATATGTAAGTTTAATATATATTTTCCTTACAAATTACAACATAAAGGGACTATGAGAGGTATATATAATGAGAAGTAAGACATCCATTCGCACAATCTTAAAGGTACTGTAGGTCCAAGTCGTCTTCACAGCGGTTACGAGCCCCTGTAAATGGAGAAAAAAAAAATAGTAAATTCACAAAAATGCTCTTTTTGAAAAATAATCCATTCATCTATAAGGCTGGCCACTGACTGTAGCAGGTTGGCACTAATTCCAGTTCCCCTGCAGGACCTCCCTTCTGTGATTTCTGTCCCACTTGTGTTATTATGAACCTTTAGTGAGGTCATTGTTAGAGAACAGGGTTCCCAACCCTCACTCCCCCCTCTATATCGTAGGGGATACAAGGCTGACTGCACCATTGCAAGAATGGTGGACGATGGGGACACTATTTACCTACCCCAATCCCACAGTATATAAGGTAAGAAGAGTCTTACTGTGAGCTTCTCAAATCATTAACATTTTGATGCAACCATTACTACTGCTTAAAAGTTCAAAAGGGTTGCAATGGTGTTCACAGTTAGCCCAAAGAGGCAGACAAAGTTTTATTTTGCCATAAATGCAATCCTACATCCTTTGCTCAGCATTCATCATTTTTTATCAATTCTCATTTGTTTAACAACTCCGAGGAATATTTTTTACTGTAATTAAGTTCAAACTTCATAACTCCTTATTTCTCCATTGTTATTTAATTGATACCACAACCAATTAAGTACTGTATGTAGAACTGGGCCCTACTGCTAACAGCTATAATATATTTCTCACTTAAATCTATGGAATGTATAATTTTTTACTTACACAATGATGTTATTGATGGGGATATGGATGAGTTTTACGAAGAATCCGATGAAGCCCATGATAGCGAAACCAATAGCCGTCGCCATTGAGATCTTCTGGAACTCCTTACGGTCAGGCTTGGTGCATCTCTTTACTAATCTCATAGAGTCTTTGCTGAACTGCTTGGCAGGCTCCAATAGTACCATCAGCTGATCCATGGTGCTGTCAAAACACAACAGGAATAATTTAGTGAAACTCCAGTTTATGCTAAATGTTTGTTTTCTAAATATAAACACAATTTCAATAATACTCTAGGCTAAATTTTTGTTGTGTATGTGAAAACACAATAACCTGTAATTCTAATAATGCTCTAGGCTAAATATGTATTGTGTAAGTGAAAACACATTAATTTTAATAACGATCTAAGTTAGGCTGCATTTTTTTTGTGTAACATTAAGTGAAAACAATCATTTTAATAATGCTCAAGGATAAATTTGTACTGTGTATCGCTGTCTTCTAATGGTTAAAAAAAATATAAAAGTAGATAGAATAAAAAATTTACCCAGTCAAAATTCAACTAACAAAAAGATCTAACTTGGAAAGTAGGTGCCTTGATGTGGGAGACACTATGGGGTGTGTATATTTAAGAACCTTCATGGTGCATACGATAGCATGCTACCCCGATACAGTGACTCCACAGACGAATAATGGAGTCATCACATCGGTACCACACCATTGTCGTATATATTCAAGAACCTTCATGGTGCAGATGACAGCTTGGTACTCTGATACGATGACTCCACAGACTAACAACGGAGCCATGGTATCGGTACCACACCATCGTCATATACATTCAAGAACCTTCATGGTACATATGACAGCTTGGTACTCTGATATGATGACTACATAGACGAACAACAGTGCCATCGTACCGGTACCACACAAACGTTGACACCACAGATGTTCTTGCATACAGCCCATCAACAGGTTAAGGGGATAATACACTTTTAGTACATTGGAGTGCCTTAATTCCTCCAAAGTATGGCAGGAAACAGGATCAGATAAACAAAATAATGGTGTTCTGTTACTTGGAGTAGTTTGGAGGATTTATTTGCTCCAGATTTACCAATAGTGTACTATCCCCTTAAACTTATTCCTCCGAGCAAAGCCAGGAAACAAAGGGCCATATTCAAGAACATTCATAGTGTATACGATGGTGTGGTACTGGTACGACAACTCCATAGACGAACAACAGGGGACATGTCGGATATCATAATTATACTCTTAATTACCCTGAAGCTTAAATAGAGGGACGCAAAATAATACTAAAAATAATAATAAATATAATAACATACTTTTGACACCCCACACATAGGCTTCCATTATTTTATACTCAACATTTAGCTTATTTCTTAGTCCCTTATTATTTTCCCGTATTATATCTTTAGTTTATGCCTTAAAGAGCTTATTTATACGTTAAAATATGTCTCACCAGGAAGTATCTACGAAGTATTTGTAAAGGAAGAAAATTTAATGGTTGACCTTCCTTTATTTTAGACTTTATTTACCTTATTTCTAAGTCTATTATTATTTTCCTGTATTATATCTTTAGCTTATGCCTTAAAGAGCTTATAATACGTTAAAATATGTCTTACCAGGAAGTATTGACGGAGTATTTGTAAGGAAGAAGACGTAGGTGTAAAATGGTTGACCTTCCTTGTGTCTATGGCTTACTGCTGGAGAATTTACAGTGTTGTCATATCTTAACATCCTATAACCCGCCCAACGGACACCAAAAACTAGCCCAATCTATAGCCAGGTACTCGAGATTATTTACATCTGACTTGTGATTGTAGTGTTTTTGTGGTTAATATATCATTAGTGTTTGTATTTTGAGTTTGTAGGGTCTAAAAACATATGCTGGCCTAGTTTAAATGATATTTTATATTTGTTCACTATGTATAAGTAGCCAAAATATTTGTGTAAATCACAACATTGGTAACGCTGATATGATAACTTGACGTCACATCCGCCCCACCACGTCACGCCAACATAACGAACGTTGATGATGCGTTGTCACAGCTATTGTATTTGCAACAGGACGAAACATTACTCTTATACCTTGTTATTGATTTCATTTTGTAACAATTAATATCTTTCTCTCGTTTTTTCTTCGATGTCGTATGGTGTAAATGTTTTTCTTATTATTTATATTTATTTTTATAGGGTTGTAGAAGTACACATTAACTTTGTAAACATTTATACATTATCTTCCTAGGTACTGTATAATATGCTAAATGATATATATTGGGTGGGACTATTAAGCTTTAATCGACGAAAAAACTTTTCGTTCCTAAATTCACATTGTAAGCGACAAAGAGAAACTTTAATATAATACCACCCATTATCTTTCTATTTAATAATCCTTCATCAAAACATATTTTAAATGACTCCTGGCTCTGTTTTAAGATGTAAACTTTCCACCTCACGATACTGAATGAACTTTGCTTATTCCGGCCAAGATCTAGAATATTCTAGATCTTGATTCCGGCCAGTGAGCAAGTTAACCAACCAGGAATCGAACCCACTGGTCGAGCCCTAGGACAGCGATTGTGAAACTATTGGAAACCACCCACTAGAATATTAGATCATGCCACATTAAACATGCAGTCACATGATTCTTACTGAAATCCATGCAAGGTACTGATCTTGCACACAAATGAGTTCCGTCCATCGGCAGATTTTATATCTGACTCCTGCTTGTGGCAAGAGAAGGTTGAAATCTTTGGCACATGTGGTAGCCACAGTTGGGTGGTGGACACTGCCACCAAGTAGCTCGTGTGTGTGGATCTTGCTTTCAGCGGTCGCCAGTGGCGAGCCGCCGTGGCTTGGCGGATAAAATGGACCCGATTGCAGTAATACGAACTGTATACTGGTTCGGCACCGCCCCTGCCAACAGCTTGATTAATCCGGAAAAACAATGAGACTACGTGAAACAATGTCCCATGGTTAATTTTATCTCTACAACCAAGGTGTAATTTTCCAACTTTTATTGCCTTTTGGTGCAGGTAGAGACCCTATATAGATTATAATGGGTCTCTTGGTGCAGGTGGTGCCGAGCCCCCATACAGTTGGTAATATTGCGACCCTGTCACTATTTTTTTTTTTTCTTTTTTTGTCAGCCACAAAAAAAAAAGCTCGAGCGGACTCCATAGAAACACACGCGTTTCATTTCTCGCCACGAACCAGTGGCAGCCAGTCCACTGAAAATTGGCCCTCATTTTTGGTGTCATTACATAATGAATTATGTTTCAGTTAATGGGCTTATAATTATACTGAAAACCAATTAGGTACAGTATATGACCATTTCTCAGATTACTGGAACATATTTTTCAAGCAATTAAGGGGAATGGCAACTATATTAGAATGAGAAAGCATAGTTACAGGCAATGGAATATAATGGACATCCAACAATGAGAAAGTGGGAGTACTGTACTGTATGTCTGATGATGTGTTACATCATTAACAAGATAGACAAAGCTCATGTTGTCAAGCAAGAATGATTAAGTTTATGTGTATTGTCCCAAGGAGACAAATGTTTTAATCTAGTTAAATAATTTGCACATATTCTTGGACTGATTGTTATGCCTTGTGATTGTTAGTGATCAATACTGCAGTAGATACTAAAGATTACTCAAAACTGCAACAGGTACTATTGAATAAATTTCAATATATATACCCTAAGTAATCATCACTTATGACTAAATAACATCACACCTTTCAAGGTTAAATATACACCAACAAAAGGCACTTTTTTATATATATTAAGGTTTGTACATTTTGAAATAAGCTAAAATTCCATCTCTACTAGTAAAGAACCTTCCACAATCACTTAAACAACAGAAAATGCCTGGGTGCTTAAGCTCCTTTCTAGGTAGCATAGTGTTTGGTATTGGGAAAACAGGATAAACAAAAGCACCATGGGAATGTAAAATTAATCCAAAGTGATGGAGTAATCCCATTAAAGACTTGAGATGGTAGAAGGTTTTCCCCACTTGGTTATCTCTAATTGAGCATTCCTTCACTATATTTCTGATGACTTCCTTTAGATCATTTCTTTGTATATTCAACACCTGGACTTGAATTGTGTTAATTTATCATAATTATACAGAAAACTTGCAAGCCATAACATCCCTGAGTTACTGGTATTGTATGGATTTTCACTCCTTGTGTGTGATGATGGTGTCTCCAGCCAACTGTGTATTCCATTATAATAAACATCTTACAGGGGGAAATTGAATGCATCTTCATAGTGAATTACTGGGGTAGTACAGTGCTGGTAAATATGAAGTGACCGATTCCTCCAAACTATTCCATACAACACGCTACCATTATTTTTGTTAATCTAGCCGTTTCCTGGCATACTTTAGAGGAATAAAGTCACTCTAATGTACCAAAAGTGTATCCCCCCTTTGAAATGGTATGGTCTGGAAAGGGGTCGAGGGGTAACTAACAGTGGTGAATCGGAGGCTACCGATTCCTTCAAACTGTTCAACAAATCATGACAATCCCAAGTAAGGTAGTCTGTTTCTCTGCAGTTTGGAGGAATTGGTAGCAGAATGAGGCAAAATTCCAAAGATTGGTCAACGTCTTTGTCAGAAGTATACTAATGTTTTCCCAGAGTGGTAAGTCTATTTAACTCAAGTGCAGTCAGAAACCCACCTGAAATGTATCTTTAATATATCCTTACAAATCTGTTTTAAGGGGACCGTGATGTAGTCAGAAAATTGGAGGTAAAAAAGAGTCCTTAAAACACTGCCACGAAACACAAACTATATGAAAGAAACTTGTTGCGTGGCATGGTAAGGTGGAATCAGAAGCTTCCAATTTTCATACACGATCACAGTGCCCTTAAACTAAATAACATACATGGATGAGATCTCACCAAACATTATGGGCCATTTACAAAAGTTAATTACCACAACCATTCCATTCCCCTCACCAGTTTTATTTTTTATATTTTTATTGCCACTGTGCCAGCAAACATCAAATATGGGTGTTGATAAATTTTACATCTAATGTCAATTCTCTGAAGTTCCTGCACCTCTGGCAAATTGCATACTGTGAGATAATCTGTATAAGGGGATAGTATACACCGTGTTGGTAAATGTAGAACAACTGATCCCTAAAAACTATTCCAAGCGACAACATGCCACCATTATTTTTATTAATCTGATCCTGTTTCCTGGCATTCTTTGGAGGAATCAAGGAACTCCAAGGAACCCAATGTTCCCCTAAAACACATAACTATTATGCTCCAGCCATACCCAATTTAGTTCATGAAGTAGTTGTACTGAAGAATTATGATGCTCTGGGGAAATTAAATATAGTATGGTAACTTATCCACATATTTTTACTAGTTAGGGTGAGGGTAACAAGGCATGTGACTTTTGTGAGAAGGCTGGTTACCATTGGGTACTCAATAGCTTGTTACCTTTCATTATGGTATTATGTATAAATATACATAAAAATACACATGTATCACAGAAAGAATTCTGCATATACAAAGAAATAAACAGTATACAGTACACTACATAACTAGTCATATAAAATTACACCACAAAAATATTGATCGCAACATTAGAGGTACTGTACTGTAATTGCTTCTTAAAGGAATTATTATACTCTCAGACAATTTCAGGGGGTTAAGATGTTGGCATATTTGATGCTACTGATTCCTCCAAACTTTACTACAAAACACAGCCTCGGTAACAGTGATTTGCTTTGTGGTACAGCATGGAGGAAGCTGTAGTCCTTAATTTACCTACATCACCTCATCCCCATGTGTTAATATACAGTATACACTACTTTCATGATACCATTAATAGACTTCCAAGTTGTGTAATAAACCGTAGAATACTTTATACGAGAACATACTGTAGTAAAATCATTATAAAGAAAAGGGAATATTTAATTATAAAGAGTTCAAACATCCCAATTATTTTTGCACAAAGACCCCTTCCTTAGTCTTAAAAACTTCTTATCCAGAGGGAAAATAAAAATGAAACACCTTTTCAGGTGCTACAACCTTAAAAGTTCCAACAATTCGTGCTGTGCTACACAATATAGAAGTATAAAAAATCCGTAAGTGTAAACCCACTAATTATGTCAAGTTACCATTAATTCCAGCTTGAAAATATTCAATACTAACCTGGCAACCAAAAACACAAATTATGCCAAGTATACAATCCATAAAAACATAACAGGGTTACTCAAACCCAAGTCTCACCTTATGCCATCATTAGCAGCGACATCATTCCCCTGAAGGACAAAAACCATGATTAACTAAATGCTCTCCCTCCCCCCCAATGTGTTGTGTTGTGTTGTATGTGTGTAGTTCAGACATAGTTGTCAATTTAGTGTTTTTCTCTGGATCATTATATTAATTTCCAATGTTTGTGAGTACTGAATCTTTTTAATTTTTAGAAATGATAGAATAATTTTATGTGGATAAAAACCATCACATCACTTTCACATTCCTCCCATAAAGTTCAAACATCAGAAGTATACGCTAAGAATCAATTCAGTGATGGCTTGTTCCCTATAAAAATGCCTCTTTAGGAAATTGGCAGAACAGAAAAGTAATAACTACTGCCTAATTTTTTACTAGGGAGTTGCTAGCCTATCCAGAGGCTGCTTGCATTGCCTATATTGATCACTAAGGCAACCACATGTAATGCACAATGTGGTCACCTTATCCTTACCAATATTATAGATACATAAAAATGTTCATCTGGCAACCATGAGTCCTGACTATCACCTTACTTACCGTCACATATCTTGAGGTGTTGTATACGCTCCACTCCATCACTCTTTTCCACACTAGCTGTCTCCCCCTCCACCACTTCCATCTCCTCCTCTTCCTCCCCCTCCTCCTCCTCCTCCTCCATCAGGGGGTGTCCCGCACTCAGTCCACGCACCAGCAGGTAACTGGACACTACTGCTGGCTTCAGGGTGTGTGCTACTCTCTTTGGTCTCCATTTCCTTTTGCCCACTACTCCCGGCCTCTTCTTGGGTCCTTGCTGGCTGGGATTGGGAATTGTCTGGTTGGAGTTCATTTGACTGGATTGGGACAGGCTGGGGCATGACTCCTTCTCCTGTGACTGGCTGAGTGATGGTTGCAATGGCTGGGGCTGACTGGGAGAGTGCTCCCTCGGCAGTGGTTGGTTGGGAAGCGAGGCCGGGGAGGACAACTTCCCCAGTTGGTGGGAGGACAGCTGTCTGTAACAAAGTACCTGCATGAGATGAAACACAAATAATTCCTTATCAAAGCCAATATGGGACCACTAATGTCATTCTGAAACAATTTATCATCAATGTATTGAATGCAAGCCAAAGGAATTAAAAACTATATAACAGGTAATCAATATACAGTGTCCTAGGAGAAAGGGCAAAACATTAGGATAATATATTCAAGGAAACAGTAATAAGAAGTTCTATAATAAAATCTGTATCTAGCAGCATAGAAATGAAATAGCAAAGGGAGACACTCAAATCTTCTCCAGCTTTATCTACATCTATATTAATCGATATTATTTGGGCACTACTGTCGATGAAGATATGCCTTATAATAAAAATAATCCATACAGCAGTGACAATTATGAATTTTGTATATTTAAGCACAAATGTAAATTAATTTTTGACAGAGTAAATATACACATACAATTCCATAATCTCTGCTAAAAGAAATCCAGAAACTATACTAAATAAATACCATCTCCGTCTTCAAATGCAATAAAATTATCTCAATTTTTGCCCTGTCCAACTGTGACACCATAATAATGTGGGTACAGAAATACAACTTCAAATAACCCAAACATCTAAACATGCACTTCAAAGCATTTCCAAGTACAGTACAGAACATTCCCTTCTTGGGTCTGCAAATGCCCTCACACCAGTGAAGTGAAGATGAAAATTTTGATAACATTACAATTTTTTTTTTCAACTTTTAGTGTACATCCATAGGAATATCTGTGATATAACCTAAGCAATGTAAACCCAGATACAGATAATCCCTCCATCACCCATACAACTCACATGTACATCAGACAATGGGCCATATTCAAGAATATTCATGGTGTAGACTATGGCATGGTACCGGTACGTCGACTTCATAGGCAAATGACAAGAGCCATATTGAACTGGTACCACACCATCATCAACACCACGGATGTATCTGCATAAGGACCAATACTTTACCTAATAATCTAGTGTTTCAACCCACTGGTGCTTTGTGGCTACTTCAACCACACCAAACTAATATTCAACAGTGAGAGCACATTAAATAACATTGTCCTAAATATTCTGGAGATTTTCCAAACATGACTAGGGCAATAGGATGCATATGTATTTCACCCATGCAAAGGAGAGTTAAAGTTATCTTTAAAACTTTTGATCATAAAACCCTGAGTGTCAATAACCATAATGTTTGCAATATTTCACTTATGAAAGAAAGGGAAAAATAGGATACAAATGATACTGTGAACATCAAACTTATTAATATACAGGGTGTATTCTACATAACAAGTAAAGATGGATTCACTGGGCACACATTGTACAGTTGGACAAAATATTTGTTCTCTGTGCTTTTGATTCTAATGTATAAATACAAATTGTACATCAAGAGGTAAATGATTGTCATTGTACTGTACCTATAAAGATTCATTAAAGTATAAAACTTTGCGAGGCTTCAAAATCTATTTCTCATTAAAGTTTACTAATGGCACATTACTACTGTCCACGTCTGTACAACATCGTTCAGGAAACAAAAAACATTTCATATTCTCGGAAATAAAAACATTGGTGCAACATCAATAAAAACAACTGATGTACAGTCAGATGCTAAAGTTGTGTTCATAGTTTGGGTAAGGACATCACATTTTCTATTTACGTGTCTAAGAGTAACGGTACACGCAAAAGTTCAGAGTCACTAATAAGCCTAACTGATATCAGCTAATGGACATTATTTTGTTTGCTAGGGAAATGGAGTGTAGAAGGATTAGTGCACCAGAATCATGTCCGGATAATGTCCAGCAAACAAATCCCTGACAAACAGAGGCAATAAAGTATCCCTGAGATTTTCCCAGTTATGAGTAAAACTATCAGTAAAATTAATCCAAATATGATATGCCACAAACTGAATGGGTTTGGTCAACATCTGGTAACAGAATGCTAACTTTGCATAATGCTTGTGCTTTAAGTCAGATATAAACTGCAGGAATATAAAAAAACTTCTACAGCATATCTAGATCTAATAATTTCATTAATTTTCAACTATTAAATATCAGACAAGAAAAATGTTCTTCCCTCAAACACTTTTATAAACTTTAAAATGATGAGCACATTAACATGAGATCAGTTCAAGTGACTGGACTGTGGTGCAAAATTTGTCCCTCTCTCAATTACAACCTATGGGTCGGGAACATGAGCCCATCCAGAGTTCATACTTGCATATGACAAAATAAATCTCTAGAAATCTTTGGTACAGCACACGCAACTATTGCTTCTGACTGTATACTGTCCCAATAAAGTCTTGTACCTAGACATAAAGTACACATAATTTTTTATAACAAATTTTTTCAAGAAATGGGATTGGGCGAGGCATCTACATTAACATTATGGATGGATGGATGGATATTGTTATCTTAATTCTACACATCAGAATATATCTACCATTAATGCAGAACTGAACAATTTTCAGAGATAATACTGTAGTCTACAATATACTTTCACATATATACAGTATACATATTTATGTAAATACTGATACAGTATAAACACAAACATATACAGTATGTATTTACAAATAGTATATAATTTCAATACAATACTTATAGTACATAATGTTGATAGAAACCAAATGATAAATCCAATGAAAAATAAAAGAAATAATCAAGGTAATAATATTACATCCATAAAAACTATGTAGTGCATATGTATTTCTTCCACATCAACAAGAGACTAGTAGCAAAGATGTTACACAATAAAAATAAATAACCTTAAAGGGAAAATTCTCTTGTTGGTGAATTGGAAGGTCTCTGATTTCTCCAAACTATATCACACAACAGATCCCCTATTAGAACTACTGAAGGCATCTGTTTTCTGGCACAAGTGGGAGGAATCAGTAGCCTTCCAATATACCAACAAGAGAGGCCACCTTCCAAAGAATACCAATAGCTGTCTCCAGATCCAGGGTGTGAGTTAAGATATAACTTCGTCAGCATTAATGAGGCCAATGTTACCACATACTGTGCAATAAAACCAACCAAGCCTATATTAAGTAAATCTGTTATGTGAAAGTTGTAACATTAGTAACTTTAAAATTATAAGGACTTAATAAAAGTGTATTATAAAAATCTGGCAGGTTAGGTTAAGTAGATAAGTATGTTGGCAGGTATGCATCAGTTTCCTTCGGCTGACTACCTTAGGATAATTATCCGAGTAATTTCCAGTGCTCATGAATCATAGGTACATTAATAACCAAATCATGTTAATAATTGGTGTACAGAAATTTCCTTTGGTCTGCTTTACATTAAGCAAAAATAACTGACAGAGCCAATGCAGTTTTCCAGGATAAGAAAACTGAATACAGATAATTGTGATGGAGTAGGAATGTACGTTCTTAAAGTTATGCAGTTAGAAGGGGGGCGAGGGAAGGGGGAGGGGTTGAATGAGGGATGCTGTAAGCAGTTATCTTGACTAAAAAACACAGTGATGTCTGAGAAGCATTTGTAAAGACTGCAATGTTTGGTTGAAGAGGAACCAAACAAATGCAGCAAAAATTATGTGAAAGTGGCCATTAAAAAGGTAAGGTGTAGCATTTAATATTCAGCCATAACATCAACAAGAAATACAGACATCAGCAGCAAACATGATGATTTCTCTGGAAGGCAACCTATTGGTTTACAGGCTGACATATAGGAAGTAAGAGATCACCTTCGTCACACGTTTTTTTTCAATTACTCACGGCTTCTCCCTCCTAGCTACTGCCGCTCTACCCAACACCCCGACCTGACCTGACCTACCTGGGAGTGACCTTGAAGCCGCCTGAGACTGTGACCTGAAACACAACAACCTTCAGGTCAGTTGTGTTGGGGACGCAGTTCAGTTTTACACCCATTATTTAACTCTCCCACACACATGTACTGTACAGTGAACAACAACGGGCCAGACTGATACTGTCCTTCTCAACAAAAGCAGCAGCAACAGTAATACACAAGCCTATACGCTACTGCCTTTACTTGGTTATTATTATTATTTTGTTTTCATTGTGATTTTCATTGCAAGTGCTGAAAGCATCTCTATACATTTCTGTAATGGTAGTTAATTTCTAAACCTGACAAAAATGCACTAATTCCCTTCCTATGATTATGATCTTAAATACTTGTTGTTTTAAGTTGAGTAGAGTTGTAAAAGTTGTAAAACAACACATGGGTGGTTGTTTATGTTTTGCTTTGCATTACAGGTATTGAAAAAGCTAAGAAATTAGATCAGAGAGCCAGTGCAAATTTACCAGATGCAAAAATACTTTCTACACTTGAAAAATGCTCATGATTATTCTACATTAGTAAAAATTCAACACCACTATCAAATCATGCATATGGCATGGGTTTGAACTGTGATGTTGAAATGTTACCATCTTTCTCATTATTATTTTAACCAAAAATTTTGTTTAGGTACTTTTCAATGCAGTTTATTTAACACTCTAGAGCATGTCCTAAGCAACATGCACATGCAAAAATTAAATACCTATAATAATATCATACAATTCAGAGGAAGGTTGTTGATGGATAGAGCATGTGAGATTGACTGTACAGTTTGTGGCTTTAAATGGATTTAGAAAAGTATGAGATAGTGTGATTAAAGACAGGTTCAATAAAGACATTAAAATACTTGGTATGGAAAGCAGAGCATGTGTGTGCATAAAGGGAGAGCACATTGATATCAGTGTGGGGTTGAGACAAGGGTGTCAGGTCACTGTCGCTGTTTGGTGTCTATATGGACGGCGGTATGAGGGAAATGAAGGCAAGAGTAGGTGGCCTGGGTCTGAGGCTGAGTATACATGGAAAAGAATGGTCTATGATGTCAAGTATATTATATTGAGGTTGACACTGTATTACTGACAAAATGTGATAAGGAGCTGCTGAGCATAGCAAATGAGTTTCGCATGTAAAAGAAGAAATCTAAAGGAAAATATCAACAACAGTAAAGTGATTGTTTTCGAAAGACCAGAAGCAGTCAATAATGATACTGCGACATCCTACAGGGTGAAAGTGCCAACATGGGACTGATTGTGAGAGGATAAGGAAGTACAGAAGTGTAAATATTTGAGAACACTGCTACATAAACATGGAAGGGGAAATCAGTGAAAGCAGTGCTAAGTTGACATGTCATGGTAGGTTGAAGTGCAAGAATGGAGGTAAAGTAATCTAGTTCTGCCACCACTGAGAAATGTGTCTGTAGAGATATGGAAGTGGCAAATAGCACGAGAGTCTAGAATAGGTGCAGTGGAAATGAACTACCCAAGAGAAGCTGTGATTTGATGAGTAGAGATGGGGAAAGTAAATTAAGAATATGCATGAGAGACGTGGTCTGGGCGAGATGGTACTGAGTGTGGGGTTATTGAGAGGGTAATGTGTAGTATATTGAGGTGATTGGATACGAAGGTTGCCGCCCAAACTCGCTTCATATTAGCATCCGACTATAGGAATAAGTATAAGAGCAGAGGGATGAACACAATGGACAACCTTCACTTGAAGCCACACACCACACAAACTCTCCTCAACCTTCACATCTATAACTCTGTTACTGTGATCGAACTGGACGAGAAATTTCTTTATGCTTCAGGTTAGAGGCTTTTAACAGTACCTTGATCTAAAATAAATTGCACTATGATGTGATGTTTTTGTTGTATTACAGTTACAGACAAGCATCCTTATTATATAGACTGTAAGGACTTCATTGTTTTTCTTTCCCTGTCAACTGAAGGCGACTCATTCTCCCAAAGTGAGCTACAAATAAAAAAAGGACTAACTATCTTGATGTACTAATTTCTCATCATATTCTGGAGTAATCAATGGCTTCCAATTAGATAAATATCTGGTTTTCCTTATAAAATACTGCATATGGCATGGACATCACTTGGAATTTGTCTGAATATTGTACAATCACATAAAATAAACATGCTATCATCCTAAGGGTTAGGAATGGAATGGGCAATGGTGTTTTCATTTGGTGAATCATGATCTTAAATTGTGCAAGTGTCTAACAACTGGACAGGTGTTCCTACTGCAAAATGAACCTCAAATATGAAGAAAAATCATACCTCTGTAAATTAACTACCATATTGCACAATTTTACAAGTAAGGAAGATGAGTTAAGATACTGGCAAATTGGAGGCTTTTAAATTCCTCCAAAATGTCCCCCTACAAAGACCAAAAACTTCAGGCATACAGTGTCAAGGCAGTTTGAGGAATGTGTAGCCCCTAATTTGCTAACATGTGATTCCCTCCAAACAAGGAAATTGATTGATTGATATTAGGCACCATGACAGCAAGGTCATATGGCGCCCGAGGAAGGTGATTGAGAGGTGGGACAGTAAGAACAGAAGGTAACAGATGAAAATAGAAAAAGGAACAGTGAAAGCCTCTTTTAGTTCAAACAAACAAACAAAATATTTACATGATTTTTTACATAATATACATATCTAATTTCTCATACCTTTGGCATTTTGAAGGCTTGGGGAACTCTGAGATGATACTTTTCTGCACACAAGGCTTCCAGGCGCTCAATGGCTGGAAAATTCATAATAAAATTAGCATGGTAAATAATCCCTTAAATTATACCATGAAATTTTATTTATATATATAAGGATGATCACAGATGTATATCCTTTTTGAATGAATCGCAGACTTTACATTAGCAACAAAAAGTCTATTTTATCTTTGCATGGTTTGTCATAATTCGGTGTCTAGCAATAAGGGATTTAGACTTTACTTTCAGTGGGAATCAATAACCAGTAAAAATGTGTATGGGTGTTGGTGGTAACCTGGGCCTCAGTAATGACCAAGAAGCCTTTGTCCAGGATCTCATCAAAAATGGAAACTTGAAAAATTAGTCCAATGCAAAATTTAGTCAAATCAGTATTTTTACCCCCATATGTCTAGAAATATGAATAAGTACTTTATATTCTTAAACCCTGAGTCTCACCTCTAGATCCCTATGAAATGCATTATCCTTCCTGGCCTATGCATCTAAAGAAACCATACATTATATCTAAAGCCTTAAAGGGGAGATGCTCTTTTTCATAAATTGGGAGGCTATTGATTTCTCCTAACTATTTCAGAAAACAGACACCCTCAATGGTACTAATAGGGGATCTGTTTCTTGGCATAGTTTAGAGGAATCAGAGACCTTACAAGTCACCAACAAGAGAATCTCCCCTTAATACTTTAAAGTAACAAATGGTACCAAGCCCCACATTATCTATTATAAATGACATTACAGTACAGTACCTTTCTCTCTGCTATTACAATAAGTAGTCTCCCAAGCATCCATCAGTCTGTTGTAATAGCGTGGTTTCTCCATGAAACCAAAGTATTGATGTGTTTCAGCAGTGGGGAAGATACGAGTAAACCTGAGAACCGTTGACAAGTATAAGTAATCTGGATATATTTATTTCCATCACTTTAATAACTGTACTGGTATTATTCACATACCTCTGATTCCATTAACCTTAATTAAACTTAACATGTAAGATGTCAAGCCCCACCTTGCTTATTCTACTAAAAAAAAAAAAAAATGAGGAGGCAATGAGAGAGACACTCATATCTCTTCTTAACCAACAAAATAAATATACAGAACAAATTCAACTGCAAGACAATCCAGCAAAAATTAATGTAAAAATGCAACTCACAATTCAATACAATGAATGATATCACATACACCTAATAATTTCTATAATCATAGTAAAAAATATAGGGAGTTTAAGATTTACTCTCTGGTAATTTGTCCCTCATTTATCACAGAATTGCACCTCTCATACAGGCAAGTTAACATCAGTGTTGAAATCCATCCACATGCTACCTAATAGAAACTTGGAAAGGAGTGTGAAGGGAAGAGGTTGGGTGCTTATAAGAGACTGAGTGTCTTATGATTGTGTGCTAACAGTTCATATGTAGACTAAACTTGGTTCATGGTTACCTAAACATACAGCGTACTATTAAAGAAAAGAGTTGTGCCGTGAAGTTTGGTTAAAATATATGGTAAGGACTAACCATAATGGGCCAGGATGTTACTGTGGTAGAGCTTTCATTATGTTTCAAGAGTTATATCAAATCACTGGACAATACAGCAACAAAACTTTTGTCTTTGATAGTACACTAGACACTGTTTCCACTGTTGCAATCTAGTTATACCTCTGCCACCTTGTTTACTCCCAGAGCTTCAGAGGGATTGATTGACTGATTGATATTAGGCGCCTCAACAGCGAGGTCATATGGCGCCCGAGGAAGGTGATTGAGAGGTGGGACAGTAAGCACAAAAGGGGGAAGCTCCAAAGGGTTTTGTTCAGTTTTGGTAGGTGAACTTACTTGCCAGCACGGTGCATCTCATCCTCAGCAGTGACAAGGTGCCTCACATCATCCGGGGTGAGGCTCTCTATAACCGAGGTCAGGAATTCGTTTCTTGTCAGACTGTTTACCTTCACGTGTTTCGCCTGGAACCAGAGATGCAAGGAAAAATATTTGAAACTAACTTCTAGGAAAATTAACCCACTTACAATCTTATGTAGAAGACATCAAGGGTTCTGATATGGTACCATTATGAACTATTATTTTTGTTTGTTTGTAGGAAATAAAAATTAACATCCAGATGAAAAAGAAACTACAGCAAGTAACCCATTACAAAAAAGACTTGCTTAATATGTTTCAACTAACACCAAACAGCTTAAAATGCCACAGAAAGGCCACTATCGTGCAAGGTACAAACAGTTTTAAGTCCAGATAATACAGTCATGTACTCTCATTACTCCTGTACTCTTTTCATAGTTATAATGGATTAACAACCCATTTTCACCATCAAAATCTCCCTCTTTAAACATTTCCCACCCACCATTTCAATTTTCTTATCATGTCTACAAATAACTTTTAAGAGTAATTATTAAACCACCGCCTACTTCTATAGTCAAACTCGCCTAAATTTACGGCTGTGGTGTGGCTTTCACCTCTTTACAGTGTTGCCGCCAAATTTTCAGTACCGTTCTCTCTCTCTCTCTCTCTCTCTCTCTCTCTCGTTTCTTTTATTTATAACTGCTTTCATTTGTTAATTTGAAGACAATTTCTTTAGCCTGGCTGTGTAGATGTGAGGAATGGGTTGAACTATTTGCCATGCTTTCTGTGCAAAGAGCATAAAGAAAGTGAAAACTGAAAAGAGGTCACCGCCAGGAAGCTATCCTGTGTCAAGGCCACCAACTGGGTGTGGAAGTGTTGCCGCTCACGAGTGATTTTTTTTTTTTTTACTTTGGTATTGGCAAATTATTATTTTGTTCTACATAATAGCTTACAGATTATGAATGTGATTATTCCTCACCCTTGAAATTACGGTAAAAGCCAGTAAATGTGATCATTTTTTTCTACAATATAGCAACACCTGGGGGGTCTGGGTGTAGGTGTGGGTCTGGCTATGTCAGTATTGCCGCCAATCAAAAAAATTATATTGATTATTTCTTTTACTTTGGATAATGGCATATTTCTTCTTTTTCAAGCTTATTATGTTATATCTATAACTGTGATATTATTACCCACCCGAAAACTATTCTAAATACCATTAAAAGTTACTACAATTTCTTTTAGCAACACTGTACAATATTTATGCCATGTTTCTGTGTAACTGTATAAATGTTTTATGCATAATAAGATTACTGTTGATTAATCCATCTAAATACACAAATGGATGTTGTATATATCTGAATTTATTGTATTTGTGATGCCTTGTACATAAATAGCTTCCGTTTCACATCGCAAGTTGGGGAAACGTGGCGGCACTGTACAAAATAACGGGACACACCACAGCCGTAAATTTAAGCGAGCAAGACTATAGTTGATTTATTATTTTACCATTTATTCTTTTATAAATATACCGGTACTACAATAAAGTATAATCACTAAGTTTCAAAATGAGGCCAAAATTACCTCAACCTTGCTTCATAGATTACAAGATAAACATTACTACTCTTTAAATTGCATTGAGTTTAAGTACCTGGGTATAGTTATGTGTAACCATGGGAGTATGGAAGGAGAAATTAGGGAGAGAGCAATGAAGGGTAGACAAGTCATAGGATCACTGGGGAGGATTATGAAGGGTACAAGTGTGAGTATGGAAGTGAAAAGAGGACTGCGAAATAGTATAATCCTGCCAACACTGACATATGCGTTGGAGACATGGACATGGAGTAGGGCTCATCAGTCTAGAATAGGTGCTGTGGAAATGAGTTATTTGAGAGGAGCATGTGGACTTACAAGATGGGATGGAGAAAGTAATGAGTGTGTATGAGAGATGTGGTATGAGTGAGAAGGCAATTGGTATTGAATGTGGAGTGGTAGAGAGAGTGAAGCGTAATACATTGAGATGGTTTGGACATGTAGAGAGAATGCAAGGTGAGGAGTTTGTAAAGGTGTACGATAGTGTAGTTGTGGGACCTGGTGTGAGAGGTAGACCTCCGGTTAGATGGCAGAACAGAGTGGAAGAGTATGTGAAGGAGAGAAATGTGAGGGGAAGGGGATGGCTTGACCAAGTGAGGAGGGAGTGTTGGAACAGGGAGCACTAGAGGCTCTTCTGTGCCGTGGCCACTCCCTTGGGGGGGGGGGGTTCCTTGAGGGAACGAGGCGTCAGAGCTATAGATAGATAGACAGAAATTGCACTATGGGGTAATCATTTGATCATAATTATTGTTTTTCCTGTTCATGTTATTTTTTTTTTTTTTTTTTTTTTCTATATTAAAAAAGATGGGGACTAAAAGCCACAGGCCCGCTCACTGTCCCCATCTGCGTAGGTTTAGTCAGTGTCCAAAATCATGTCCAATTTCGTTCGAGATGCCTAGACACATTGCGTTTGAAGGAACATAAGTCGTAGTAAGGTGGAAAGATGGATGAAGGTAGAGTGTTCCAGAGTTGACCAGTTGTGTATATGAAAGACTGAGAGTACCGGTTAACTCTTGCATTAGGGAGTTGGACAGAAAAGGGGTGAGAACGAGAGGCTTGACGAGTGTTGCATGCTCTCCTGAGGGGAGGAAGCATACATTGAGAGAGTTCAGAAGGGCAATGTCCAGTGTAGTAGCGATAGAAGAGAGAAAGTGATGCAACACTGCGGCGAAGAGAGAGAGGTTGTAGTGAATCAGTAAGAGGAGCAGAGTTGATGAGACGAAAAGCCTTTGATTCCACCTTGTCCAGGAGTGTTGTAAATGCAGTATTAATGGTCTAAATACAATAAAATACAAATCACTGGAATGGATATTTATCCGGCTACGCTAAGGAGAAAATTCTAACCTGCTCATCTGGAGTGAGGAGTCTGGTGTATAACCGCCGATCCAAACACAACCCAGATACTTGGTCTCCAAGGTTGAAGTCACCTAAAAAACTGGTCTAAAAAGAAAGAAAAAGTTCCACATTACAATTAATTTACCACTACTCACTAACATGCACTCACACATAATGTAGTCTTCAAATCCCATAACAGGAATCAGAGGACAAAGTTTCATGAGGTATTCAGATGCCTGTAATGAAGTCTGTTGTGGGCATTAATCGTCACCAAGAGAAAACAATATTACACTACTTGAGAGATGAACACAACTCTAGTGTCCTGAATAAATCCACAAATTAGTCTTATCCCTTCACTGGCTGAACATAATGGCAAACATACTAGAAATATAAATCAATTTAAGGGGAAATTTATCTTTTTGGTAAATTGGTGGGCTACTGATTCTTCAAAACTATAACAGGAAACAAACACCTCCATTTGTAACACTGAGGTTGTGTTTCCTGGTATAGTTTGGAGGATCAGTAGCCATGCAATTTACCAACAAGAAAATCTCCCCTTTACTCTCTTTAACCATCTAACTTCTCTGAGTAAGGAAGTTAAGTTAAGCTCACTTTCACTTAACAATCACAATAATTAATTTGTGGCTATACCTGCTGCTGCTGACTAAGCTTGTCTGGAATATGGAAGGCAACCATATTCAGGAGGTCAGCGATCAAAGGCCCCTTGACGGAATGGTCTAGAGGTGATGCTGAGTGTAATGACGGGGATATGTTCACCTCCAGGAGCCACGGTCGCAATCGCTCATCAAGGATCACATCAAACCCAAACAACTCATGGCACGAATACCTGTACGCAGAATATCATGAGAGAATTAAAATGTTAAGCAGTAAATCTATTGCAGTACAGTATACCCTCACACACATGGCTTAAACACAAAGAGCTTCCCTGACACACAATTAAATTTTGAATACAGTATTTGGGAAGTACCCTCACTTCCCTCTCTCTGTGGCTGTGCCAGTATGGAAGTCGTGACGTGTGTGTGTGAGTAGCAGTTGACCTGTGCCATGGTAACAGGCTTGATAAAGCCTATAGCCAGTGTCGGAACACACACACAAAAAAAAAGTACCTCCTTCCTTATGAACTGGTCAAATTTTGCCTCCATGCAGGGTGGTATGACTTGGCTTTGCACAATAGGAAGAATTATCAACTGACAATAAGGCAGACACACTCATAGATGGAGGAAAGCAATGTTCTGGTTATGCTGCATCCTTACTACATAAGCAATTACGTAAGTTGAAAACATTGCAAAATTTTATATAATAATTGACAAGAGAAGACAGAGAAATGATACTAAGAGGACAAGTTGGGATGAATGTGGGGCTAACCTTGATCTGACATTTCTCCTGCTACGAACAACAATATCGTGCTCTCCACTTATCACAGTCTTAATCACCAGGTCTGCCACACGACTCCAAAGTGCTGATGTATCAACACCTTTTGCCTGTAGTAAAAATTATAAACACAAATTAGTTAAAGACACAATCACTGACATTCAAATAGTCAAACTTGCAGTGCAAATATCAACTGTATATGATAAAGATACACTGGACCACAAAATGAGATGCACTCCTATCATCTCATTTCAGTCCTTACCTCTTTGCTTTCTCCAACACTGATTTGAGTCTTCATTATCATTAAATAGTTCAGTATTCACTTGTAAACCTGTCTACCAATAGCAAAGGGGATGGACAAGGCAGAAGTGTCCAGGCTAATACCGGTACTGCCTCCTCACTCAGTCTAGCCTTTCCTTTCCACTTACATACTCCTTCACCCATTCTACCCACCTCAATGCATTATGGTTCACCCTCTTAATTAACCCACACTCGGCACCTATTGCCTTCACACCCAAGCCAAATCTCTCAACTTTCTCAATCTCATTTTGTCAAGTAACCTGTTCCTCCTAAGTAACCACCGCACCTCTTCTGATGATCACATCTTATTCCACGTCACTGTCTCCAAATCATATAATAGTGAAGTATATTTGAGTTAAAAGACAAAGTTAAAAAATATATATATACTGTATATATAAATAAAAAGATGATACATACCTTGAGGTAGCCCCAGAGTGACTTTAGAGTCCACTTGTGCCCCTGACACTGGCCAGCATCCACATTATGAGTATAGGAAGAAGAGGACTTGTTTACACTGTAGTTGGTCAGATGCATGTACCGATCACTTAGGCTTGTTGATGCATTGTTGTACTGGACTGTTAGGGTTAAAGATAGAAATAATATTTAATCCTCTGGCTTGTCATGTATATGGATAATCTGAGTCAACACTCTTCCGTCTCTGAGAGACCCCTTGCACCTCACGAGAGAGAGAGAGAGAGAGAGAGAGTACATCCAAGGATGGATTCAATAGTTGTAGAAGCGAAAAAAGTAATTTCTGTTATTTTAGTGCACTGCAATGTTCAGATATTTTCAGATATTTTAATTAAGTAAAATGTACAAAGATAATTTCTTTTTAAGCTTTGTATATCTATACAGAACAGCAGGGGATATTACTTTTTAACCTATAGCTTTGATCCTTCATTCCTACTGGGAACTTCCTCACAATAATGGCCACAGCAGAAGTGAGGAGTTTTCGGAAGGAACAAAGTGTCAAACTATATCAATAACAAAGCATCAACAAAATTTACCAACTTTTTCAAGAACTTAAAATATACAATACAAGGCATACTGTACTACCTGAAGCAAATCTAACGAGGCCATCTTGGTAAAGAAAAATTCTAAGCGGATGGAAGGATGTGACGAGGACATAGATGCGCATATCAAACTTGGTATCATTAATGAGGTATGGGCGGCTGATGTATCGCTGAACCACCACAGTAGAATCAATAGGCACTTGGGACCACTTATGAACAACCTGTAATGAGAGGTGGAAAATAAGTTTTGTATCAAATAAATACACTAATAAGTCAAGCTATGACTGTGGGGATGGGGGCAATGCCTCGAACCTCAGAATGGGCACAAAGCTTTACATTGGAACATAAAAAGAGGAAAGAAAAAAGTAATATTTAAAGGAGGCAAAAATTTGTTTAAACTGGAGGCAATATATTCCTCCACCATACCAAAACTTCTAGCTCTCTGACCCCATGTTTATCGGTTTCTTGTTCACTATGATTTGTCTTTAAGTGAGTCAGTCTGGTTGTAAACAAGATCTCAAAATGTTATGTACCAATTTTCACTATATTCAGTGGATCAAGTATTTATATCTATTCCTATTAAGTACCAATATTTCCAGGGAAAGTTTCCGAGCTCAAAATTCCAGTTAAATCATCAACGTTATAGCCTCACTATGACTCACCTGTATACCTGTGCCCCTGGCTGAGGCTGGAGGCTTCACTATCCACTTCTTCTTCACCCCTTCTTTGTCAAAGGCGGCTTTTAAGGCTTTTACATCTCCTGGCAGCACAAATGTCTTGGGGATGAAGCCAAACCTAGAAAATTGTGGTTAAAGAAGTAAGATACTGCTGACAAATTTAAAGCTCCATGTCAGCTTGGAGGAATAAACAGTCTATAATTTACTGAAGTCTTACCCATCCTTAGTTATGATATGCATAATCTCTACAATAAATTTCTTTAAGTAATATCATCCTTAGCATTCAATTTACATGTCATTACTCTGTTGATGTGGCTATTTTCACAGAACACTGACTGACAAGGAAGCAATATACCAGATAATACATCAAATCATTAAAACAATTTCATGCTATTTCATCTTGATGCCTCACTCCTCACGGAAGAGCCACATCATGGAACAGGTAATATTGGGACAACCTAATTCCTTGGCATGAAATGGGCAACTAAATATCTCAATCACAATGTTTCATGAGAAAATATGCAGATACAATTAAACATGCTACTTACTCTTCTTTACCAAACTTTGTCTGAAGGCGTACAAAGTTCTTCCACAGCTTATCCTTGCGTCCAATTTGGAAAGTGCCAGGAAAATGATTGATTTTCTGAAAGTCTCTGACTGCTTTGAAACAAGGTGACTTCATATGCTTGCCCCATGTGCCACACCACTGTAAAGTTTCTGCAAATAAATCAGATATTAATAACAACTCATCAAAGTCAAGTAATAAGTATGCTGCAACACTCATTGAACTGCTTTACTTTCTAAAAATAAAAAGATATAAAGACAGCAAGGATTAATGAAGTAAGTCTGTCAATCATTGCTTAAGCCGAGGTACAAACTCTGATAAGGAGCGAGTGTTTGAATGTATGCATTTAAAACTTTTAAGTCATGTTACAATCAGAAGGAAGGAAGGAAGGAAGGAAGGAAAGGAAACAGTAGAAGGGAAATAAGCAAAGAGGGTAGAAGTTAGCGGGAAGGGTTGTATGGAAAATACTATTCCAGCATCCAACCTCGTGAATGGAAGCCACAAACGGAAAATAAAAAATTTGATAAAATTGGGAACTAGTACCAGTATAAAAGCACTTACTCTTGGTTATCCTGTAGCCAGAATTTGCCACGGTCTTCCTAACAATGAGTGGAGTAATGTTGGTGAATCTCCACTTGAGCAACCGTCCTATGGCCAAGGGGAATTCCACTGTCTTTTCATTGTACTGGCAAAAGTTGATGGCTGGCGGGACGTGTGAGAAGAGACTGGGGCTTAGGGACGGCAGAGGGGAAGGCGCTGGAGCTTCTGAGTAGAGTAAGGAACCTGTTGAGGAAAAATTTACATTAGTAGAGAAAATACACAAGTCAATAATGTGTGAGGTATGAGGAAATTAAGAAAACAGAAAAATCATAACAGAGTATTCAACGGGAAATAATGTATTGGAGGGACAACATCTTTCTGTATTGATAATCCAGGCTGAATGAATATTTCTGATTTAAAATAAGACCAATTTGCAAAGTATTTTTGTATAGGTTCAGGAGATAACTCTAAGTTTGATACCTAACAATAAATTTTGTCACATACACACATTATACAGTTATCTTCAGCTTTGATTTTAGTTAAAACCTAATTCTACAAAGACATTTATTCTCATTAATTTTTTCTTCACTCACCATCCTCATTAGCTGCCACTCCATTTTCGTTAATGCAAATTGTGTTGAGTGCTTCACTAGCCACAGAGCGCAAGGAACATGTAGACCCCACCGTTACACAGCTGATCACACTCTGGTCATCTATAAAAAAAATTATCAATTGTTATAAATGGCATACATGTTTTTTAGAATTCACATTTTCTGCATTTTGAAGCAACAATCCAAGTTACACCTAAACTTTAAATGGTACATCTAGGAAAATAATGAATTTTATTAGGTGAAAGAATAACCCTCAGGCAGACATGAGCTTAATTATGGTACTTCTATTATTATTTCTGGTGATTTCTTATGGCTGACACAAATAGACAACCTACATAAGTACTGTAAAGCTTTATCCTGCCTTTCTGTTGCAGATGGTAAATATTCACAAACAATTTCTCCACAAAGTATCCATTTACAAGTTATGATACAATACACTAACTCAAGAACATACATCATCAGAAACAAACCTTCACCACAGCTCTCCTCATCCTCATTGTTGGTGAGGGTGAACTCGTCCTCGGCTTCCTCTTCCGATGAATCCAGGTAGTTGTCGTCATCTTCCAACTGATCCATCTCGTCTGTCAGACATGGGGTTGGATCCAGCACACCTGTTCCAGCCTTGACGACTCCACAGCATCCCTCAGGCAACTGTGTTACATATTCCAAGGTGGCAGCACAATGAGGGGAGAGCCCACCATTACTTGCATCGGACCCTTTCCTAGTCGTCGTCCCGTGGACACCATTACTTAAGGAGTGTTGCATCAATTCCACACTATTCATACACGTACTATCACTTTTAACACTATCTCCAGTAAATAAATTACTAGTGCTTCCGTTATTACTATTAGTACTACTATTACTACTACTATTATTATTGTTACTATTACAACTGGTACTATTGCTACTGCTAGTACCAATGTCTCTTCTTGGACAAGAACAAGAAGGTTCCAAGTTCTGATCACTAAATTCTAATCCCACAGCCTCTAATCTGGGAGTCCTGGCATTGTGTTCGCATAAAGGCATGGGCTCACCCTTGAGCCCACAATCTGTGGAAGCTATGGCACTGTTATCCTGGCAGGGCACTATTGGTTCCATTGGGTCTGACCCGCTTTTGGTGCGCTGGCGTTTATTGTGTAAAGAGAGAGGAGCATTCTCACTCTCTGCCACCCCTCCCGAGATCTCCAGACTATGGCGCTTGCAGATGGGGTGCTGAGGTGAGACTGTAGTAGGGGTGGCAATGGTAGATGTGGCAGTAGAATGAGGTGGCCGAGGAGAAGAGGAGGCATCTGGAGCCTTCATAGTGTTGAGTGGGAGGCCAGCAGTTGCCAGGGGGTTAAGGGGTGGCCGCTGGGGAGAACTCCACTGTCGACCCAGCATCCTACCCCTTCACCAGCAACACACACGTACTGCGCACTGTTGGACCACTGCTGCAAATACAAATATTATCAACAGTCAGAATAATCAGACTTCATTAAAGCATCTCTACCGTTACCGTATATTCATTTTGCAGTACGAATCCATTCATAATTAACCAGAAACTTTCATTATATTACAGTAATGTCAGCACTTAGTCATCAATGAGATCAATGGAAGCCTCGCTTATCAATACAATAAGCCTTATTCAACTTCATATAGAGCAAGGCAGCCTACTGAACCTAACCTTATGTCTTCTGGGAGCAGACAACCTCCTAAAACTAATCCAACATACTCATTAACAGAAACAACATTATGGACCTAACCTTGTGTCCTCATGACACTGGCGACCCAATAAATCTTACATGTGGTCAGTGGCCTCTAACACTATCTTAGGGAAACACTCAATATGAATCGTATACTTCTTCCATAAAAAAATACCGTAATTAAATAAAATACAAGTATAACAGAACCGTTAAATGCAGCTAATACTTCTCATACCCTAATGAAAATTAATAGACAAAAATTAAATAGTTAAATATATGTGGGTTTCCTTGCCACTAATGAAACTTTTTATGAAACATATACTAGAATGCCCCGAGCTAAGTGAAGGGCTGTTCTCACAGCTAATCTATAAGTACCCGAGGGAACGACTATAGGTGATACCGTATAACTAATTATTTCATTCGGTAGCGATTGTAGTAAAAATATGTACTGATGATGGCGATTTGTAAAGGACAGAGTACAGATCTTTATAATAATAATATATATGATTTTTCAAGACAAGCATTATATTTTAACATAAAATTATGGATGACATAATATCACCAGGACCTATGATGGTCATCCTAGCAAAGCCTTATGTGTCAATTTACCATCAATAACACTGCATCATCATCAAAATGTGGAAATATGAAAATTGTGAATCAGAGCAGAAATTAATCCACAGATGCTAGGCAAATCAAGCGGTTAAATTTTAGCATTGGACAATCAAGGCAGCTTTGCTTTGAATAGCTTTTCTAAATTTCTAACATAATGCATCTCTGATCTTTCCAAGACAGTTTTCACAACAATATTCCAGCTAATAATTAAACCAGGACTATATCACGAATCACTGTTAATCTCCAAAACTCGAAAATCAAAGCTTCTTTTTTTTTAATACGGAAATATATGAATGTCCCAGAATCTTCTAGTGCACCATAAAATACCACAATTAGATCCAAGACACATAATGGTCTCAAGAAGTATCAGCAACACATAATGGTGGCGGGTTTTCCTGTATTATGTAAGCACCAACATGTCCACTATTTTTACCGTTATACCACCACCTCCACACCTTAATAAACCTATATATTAACCTTCCCATATACCCAACGAGTAGTAGAGAACATACACGTACCTATATAAGAATTCCAAACCACGGATACATCCTGAAAAGTAGGGCAAATGTCGACCATAATGGCTAACGTTGTGTGTGTGTATGTATGTGTGTAGGGATTATGATAAGGCTTCATTCAACCACCACGTATTTATATATATGTAAAAAGAAAATATCCTATGTATTTTACACTCTATACACACACACACATACACACAAGGGGTCATAGGGAACCAGCAGATGTATGTGTGTGTGTGTGTGTGTGGGAGATACAAGAAGGAAGAGAAGAGAAAATACTACTCCCATCATCATCATCATCTCCATTTTTTTTTTTTAAGCTACCGTACCATACGCCATTATTATCACAGGGACACACACACACACACACACACAGGATCAAAGGGAACCAGATATATGTATGAATGTATGTATATTATGTATGTATGCGTGGGAGAGCAGCAGGAGGAGGAGGAAGAGAAAATGCTACCACCATCATCATCAACATCCCCATTTTAAACTCCCATGCGCCATTATCATCACAGGGACAGACAGACGACCTTGGATTACACCTTTTTTTCTCCTTTTTCACCATTACCACAGATCCCCATTGTACCCCATAGAGTGTAAATGATAGCCCATAGCCCCATGTGTGAGGTAGTACATTGAGTAAGAGTGAGGAGTGTGAGGAACGCGGCTCTACCTCATGACTGACTGAGTGTGACTGAACTTTTTATTTCCATTCTTCTTCCTCATTCACACTTTTATCATTCCACTTATATTTTCTCATCTACTGTTATCCCATTCCCCATTCTTTTGCCTCTCGTGGGGACATCTTCACTTCCCCATCATCCCCACCCGGGTGATAATAATAATAAATATAATCCTGCTGGGGGTTCTCTGGCTACGGTAATTCCCGCGTGATTCCTTATTATGGCTCCTTCAATGGCCGCATATAAAATTAAATAATAAATTACTTACGCCTTATGTCCCAGCTACAGCATCCCTGGTGGCAAGATGAGTGTCCCTTCTATCCCCAGTGCACACAAATAAGTCCCCAAAGGGCGTCACAAAGCCAAGGGAATGTAATATTTAGAGGAGTGTGTGTCAGGCTTTAGAGCACCTCGCCATGACGTGAGGGGTCGCCGGGATGGTTAACTGCGCAGGCGTAAACCCGCCAATTTTAAATATAACATAATATATTTACTATTATTATATACCTATTATTTTACACTAATTAATATGTAAATAATAAATTAATTAAATATAGTCAGAAGTATAATTTTGAGTCAAATATAAGGGATGGTGCTGGCAAAGTAATCTAGTAGTAGAATTTTAAATATAGTATACCATAATATATTGACTAATTTCATTCACCTATTTATTTTACACTATAATAGTCAATAATTCAGTGTAAATTCCGAATAAATGAAATACAGTTAGACATGATTTAGAGTGAAATGAGAGGGATGTTGTTGACAAAAGAATAATTATAGTGGAAATGCTTTAAACAAAGGATATGACATCATAGTATGCTCCTCCCCACGTGCATGCCTTCATACACACACACAGGTATACCCTGGGGAGTATACTGCATACCACATACCCACATTTACTTATTTAAGTGTGTTCATGACGGGCAGCTGACAAATTATTATGTCCATATTTCCCTCAAAATTTTCTTACATTCAGTGGGGTCTAGGCTTCATAAAACACGAAGGAAAAAGAAAGGAAAGGAAGGAGGGAAAGTTGAATAGAGGAAAGAATAGAGGCACCCAAACCCTTAAAGTAATAGGAAGAATCATGCAGTAGCTATATAGCCTTCCCATTTACCAACAAGAGAATCTCCCTTTGAAACAGATCCCCTATTAGTAGGCTACCATTGAGGGCGTTTGTTTTCTGCTGGTATAGTTAGGAGGAATCAGTAGCCTTCCAATTATACCAACAACAGAATCTCCCCTTAAAACAGTTGGCCCCTACTTACGATAAGGGCTTGGTGTCAGATTACATATATATGGGACCCAATTAATTAAGGGAACTAATAATTATGATACCAGCTTTATATTGGGGTCTCAGATTACACATATATGGGACCTAATTAAGGGAACTAATATAAATATGATACCAGCTTTATATTGGGGTCTTATAGGGGCCATAATCAAGAACATATTGTGGTGTATAATTATATTACGATGGTGTGGCTCTGTTTATTTGTCTATTATTTTGTTTGTGTAAATTTGAAGCAACTGATTCCTCCAAACTATTCAAAGTAACAGGCCACCATTATATTTGTTAATCTGTGGCCCTGTTTCCTGGCATATACATTTTAATTGAAGGATCGAATCATGACTTTCCATGGTATGTACCAAAACTGTATCGATTAGGCCTATAGGCTATCATCCTCTTATGGACTCTGTGATCATATGTGAGACTTGGTGGCTTCTGATTCCTCCTGAGAGTCCTGTCTATGCCACAAAACAAGCTCCTTAATTCAGTGTAGGTGGTGTTTGTTTCGTGGCAATGTTTGAAGGACTCCCTAACCTCCAATTTTCTGGCTACACCACGGGTCCCTTAATATATTAGGTTAGGCTGCTGAGGGCCATATTCAAGAACATTATAATGGTGTATACGATGGCTTGATATTCCGGTACGATATGGCTCTGTTAAATGTTTGTCTATTGAGCCATTGGACCGGTACCACATCATCGTATACACCACAATTAATTAAACGTTTTCTTGAATATGGCCCCGAGACTTTGGGCCATATTCAAGAACATTAATTCATGGTACAGTTGCTTGACACATGAATCCCTTACTGACCAATAATTAAGATATACCAAACCCAGAATTAATTAAGGGACCCTGTGTTGTAGTAAGAAAATTCGAGTTAAATGAATCCTTCAAATATTACCACGGAACACTATAACCTATATAGAAGGAGCTTGTTTCGTGGCATAGTCAGAAGGAATCACAGAAGCCTCCAATTTTCATTTTTTTTTTTTTTTTATGTTCCGACACTGGACATAGGCTTAATCAAGCCCGTTACCGTGGCCCAAGTCAACTGCTGCTCACGCACACACGTCACGACTTCCGAACTCTGGTACCCAGCCACAGAGGGAGGGAAGTGAGGGTAATTCCCAAATACTGCAGCTGTTATGGTACCAGTGAGGGTGTTTTACGACGTTCGGTGGCCTTATAGTTAGTGCCTGAAACTCAAATCGGAAGAGCGTAAATATTATCAGGCCCTCACCTGAGAGGATCGATCTCCCGACCTCTAGGTTATGAGTCCAGAACACTTAATTAATTTAATTACCACTCGGCCACCTAACATGGGGACATGATTACAGGGCCCTTAAACTATAATGTGGGATGGTTACGATAAGCAAATAATAACAATAATTTTTTATAGTCACTGGGTAGGAAAGATGGACAAGCATTTTCCACTAATTGTGCTGTACCACGAATTCATGTGTCCCACTGTACTTGAAAATGAGGTAAATAGAAAGATAAATACCAGCATTTACTGTTGTACATATATAATTTATGAGTGTCAAAAACGGCACTCATTTATAGTTACTTCTTTACATGTATTTATTTATTTACCACTGCTAACGTTAACTCCATCTCACAGAAATGATAAAAAGTTAAATTGATAATCCAGAGTTGATTTACGAGATAGCCTATAATTAGTGAACGAATGAAATTAAACGTATTCTGTAACTGTACTTAAATAGCCAAAACTAGAGCAAATAAACACACACACATGCACAAAACACAACTAAAAAAAAAAAAAAACACAGATAAAAACACGTACGGTTGCCCACAAGAATTCTTACACAGGTTATATGGAAAGAAAGGTCATTATTGTGGAAGTACTGCAATGAATGGTCTACCAAGTGACTCAGTGATTAGCAAAACAACGAACCTAATAATAATAATAATAATAATAATGCTGTATTGTAGTTACATAGTTTTGCATTACAAATAAACAAACCTAATAATAATAATGTTGTATTGTAGTTACGTAGTCTTGCATTACAAAACAACAAACCTAATAATAATAATAATGATGTGTTGCAGTTACATAATCATACATTACAAAACAACAAACATAATAATAATAATAATAATAATAGGATAATAATAATGTTGTATTGCAATTACATAGCCTTATATTTTCTATATGTTATAAACCCACGAATTAAAACAACAGCTAGCGTGTGTAAGAAATCTTCTGGCCAACTGCTGTACTGTACACATGAAAATTAATTAGCAAAAATATAACACAATTATTTCCAGCAGATCAAAACGAAGCCATAAACTGTAGGATCAATTCACACAAATATTCTTCGTTCTGGAATATGGTGTAATAGTCTTCATTAATGATTGGGTTATTTTTGAGGCCGAGGTGTGATGCTCTAACTGATGTTTTCCAATAGTCTTCCATTAATTCAGCATCTCCATCATTTTCTATTATAGTTTCGAGTGAGGCATACATCTGTGAGAAAAGATATCTATCGTAGTTTTTATAATAATAATAATAATAGTAATAACAATAATAATAATAATAATAATAGTAATAATAATAACATTAATGGTATCATAGAAACAACAAGACAAGTAAATAAAACAAATAAAGTAATGAAATGGGAGCCGTTGCAAAGACATAACCCGACCATGCCCCTTTAGATAAATAAACAAATGTAAAATATGGGGCCATATTCATGAACATTCACAGTGCATACGATGGCGTCGTACCGGTACGATGGCTCCATAGCAAAACAACAGTGCCATCGTATCGGTACCACGCCATAGACAACACCTCGGACGTTCTTGCATATCGCCCATGGTATGCCCGAACGTGTGAGTGACAAGGCCGTAT